>JAODYC010000213.1:2085-21088 GCA_026262405.1 Curvularia hawaiiensis | reverse complement strand
GCCCACCGTCTCTCTTCCAACGCCCTCCGAGCGCACTCGCAGCACCTCGTCCGGTCTCTGCTCCTCGACCGCCAGCCAGGACAGTCACTCGTTTCTCTCTGCTGCCCTCCCACTGCCTCGACCCTGTCACTTTGGTTGCTGCTCGCCCGGCCGAGCCACACACGCTGTTAGCTGCTATCACGAGCCATAGTACTACTTGCCGTACCACTACCACTGCCATAACTCTCCCCCGCCACTCCTCCCGCACATCCCCCCTTCGCCCTGCATCGTCTCGCCTCGCCTCAGATGCGATAGGCAGCCCCAGCGCTACACAGCACACGTACGCATCCATCCCTCACAATGGCGCCGCGATTCAACCCAGGAAAGCTGTTCATCCGAACGCGCTTCAACTACGAGAAGCTCCCAGGCCAAGAGAGCCAGGGTTCCTCTCCTCTCCCCCTCTTCAGCACAAAGTCATGGGGCAAGAAGTATGGCCAGCCCGCCTGGGCCAGCCGCATCCAGCGCCCTCGTCTGTCCTTTGCGCGCCTCATCACCCTTGCCGTGACAATAATCCTCGTCTTCTCCATGATCGGCACCGGTGTCTACAGGAGACATAGGTGGCACGCCCAGCCGCACAAGGGCGATGAGCGCAAGCAATATCACTGGGAACACTACCCTCGGTAAGCCAGCCCCCCTCCCCGTCTTTCTGACATGCTCTGGACCTACGCTTACACGACCCAGCCTCAACGGCTTCTTCAACGGAGTTCGCACCCTCGTGCCTTATGGCGACTGGGTGTCCGAGCAAGACTATGTCAAGTACTCGCAGAGCCCCAATCCCGAAGACAATGTCAAGCCCAAGTGGCCCCACATGTCCAAGGACAACAAGGAGCCGCCAATGGACCCTGTTCCCTTTGATCCCTACAAGTTCGACTCTCCCCAGTACCTCAAGGACCACGACGAGGTCAAGACGTGCTATCTCGACGAGGAGGAGAAGGTCGACCTGCCCGACATCTACGCCTATCCCGGTATCCCCCAGAACATGACAGCTCCCTTCTTCGGCTCGTACGAGGAGCTCGGTTTCGACGACAAGAAGTGCTTTGACCGCTTCGGTCGCTTCGGCCCGTACGGCTACTCCTACTCTCGTGACGAGGGCGGCCTCGAGATGGACGGCAAGTCCGAGAAAGCTGGCGCCGACAAGATCTGGAGCTGGGAGAAGAAGGTCGACTACCGCAAGGTCAACTGGGCATCTGCTATGAAGCGATGCCGCGAAAAGAACGCCCACCGCTTCAAGACCAACAAGACGGATGAGTCGGCTCCCGCAAAGAAGAAGGTGCCCCGCCACGCTTACGTTCTCCGCACCTGGACCGGCTACAAGTACAGCGACTACCAAATCCTCACTCTCCGCGCCATGATCAACGAGCTCTCCCTCAAATCTGGAGGCGAGTACGACGTTCACTTCCTGCTGCACGTCAAGGACGACAGCCTCCCCATCTGGTCTTCCGAGGAAATCTACCAAAAGGTCATCGAGGACAATCTTCCCAAGGAGTTCTGGGGCATGGCCACGCTCTGGTCAGAGCAGCAGATGCGCATGTACTACCCAGAGCCATTCCCCAACAACGTCTACAACCACGCCAAAGCCCCAGTCCACTCCGTCTACCGCAGCGCTCACTTTGCGATGCAGTGGTTCGCCCAAGCCCGCCCAGAGTACGACTTTTACTGGAACTGGGAGATGGATCTCCGTCTCAGCGGTCACTACTACGAGTTCCACAACAAGATTGGCGAGTGGGCCAAGAAGCAGCCCCGCAAGGGCCTGTGGGAGCGCTCGTCTCGCTACTACATTCCCGAGCTCCACGGATCATGGAAGAACTTCACCGAGATGGTCGAGGAGGAGCTTTACAACAGCGATGAGAAGCCAGTCTGGGGTCCTCCCAAGTTCCCCAACACTGGCATGCTTCCCAGCCCTCCTGAGGTTGAGCCACCTCACTCTTACCTCCAAGACAACTACGAGTGGGGTGTTGGTGAAGAGGCCGACATCATCACTTTCAACCCCATTTTCGACCCGGCAAAGACAAACTGGGTCTTCCGTGACGACGTGACGGGCTACGACCTCGAGCTTCCGGAACCCCCGCGCCGCTGCGCCATTATCACCGTTTCGCGTCTGTCAAAGCGCCTCTTGGATCTTATGCACCGCGAAACTTACTTGATGAAGCACCACATGTTCCCCGAAATGTGGCCACCGACCGTCGCCTTCCACCATGGACTCAAGGCCGTCTACGCCGCACACCCCGTCTACTTTGACCACAACTGGCCGCTCGAGATCCTCGAGGGAACATTCAACCGTCCCCCGAAGCCCACCGACAGTGTCTTTGGCTGGGGCGAACACAACCAGCTCGGCAACAGCTTTTACTACAACGCTGCCTTCTCGTCAGAGTGGTGGCGAAGGTGGCTTGGCTCTCGCGAAAACGACAAGGGCGGCGCCGCAGAGGAAGAAGCTGGCAGCGGCCGACTGTGCATGCGCAACACACTGTTCCACCCCGTCAAGTACGAGAGGGGGTCAGAGTGACTTCGCTTGCTTCGCAAATATACCCCTTTAATTGCTGGCTTCTGCGGATTGCTTCTTTGTCGCCTCATTCTTCGTCTCCGCAAATTCATCTGTTTATAGATTACCTTTTGCGTTACTTCGGGTCTTGCATCTTCAACGTCCACTTTCATGGCGTCTTCACCATCGGGCGGTGTAAAACGGCGTTTTCTTCTTTTTCTTTGTTCTTCTTTTTCCTTTCTCTCCCTCATTCTCCAGGAACATTCGGTTGCGAGCGTATTTTCTTGGTCTCTCCGGTATCGCAAATTCGAGTTCTGGATCATCTTACCTTCTCAGCGTGTATACCTCTTGCTTGACATCAAAAGTCGCAGGAAGAGTAATCGGCCGACGATCCCGGCGTCCTCTCCTTTTGGCCAGCGTCTTGGGTTGTTGGACTGAAAAAAGAAGTCTTGTTTGGATTGTAGATGGGAAAGCGCAGCGGATCAATGGGAGACCCAACGGTCTCCCTTGTCGATGTATCGCTTTGGGAGTTTTTTTTTTCTTTGTCCGACGTTCCGTATGTTGATATGTGTAGATGATGGGATACCTGGACCTGGACTCTTTATTCCTACGGCGAAACCCACCCAAGACTGGTCTCTGAACTGTGGTTGTACATTTATGAAAATGCAATACAATAATCACATAATGCTCAAACCTATGTTCCAGTTTTCTGTGCGTGGTGATCAAGATGAGTAATTAAGATGAGTAGAGACACAAGGTAGTCTGTTGGTCCAGCACAGATTCATTACTATGGAGCTGCTCATACGGCGACGGAGATTGCAACTTGTCGAACGGGGAAGTTCCAGAATTAGACTGCGCACATCATTATGCATCCGAGATGGGAGTGGTTTGGTTAGCGTCGACATGCCGTGGCGTAGCAAGATACATCACTACAGGCTGTTAGACGTCACTTCGTCGTAAACCCCTTGGCCTCCATGGTAACCATCAAGCACATTCCTCGGCTGGCCAGCGGGTCGGGTGTCTGCGTGGTATCTGGCTCTTTTCAGGGGTTGGGATACCGTGTGGCGTGGTTAGACAAGTGGTGATGTCAAAGCGGCTTCCCCAACACTTGACATCCCGGCGATAGCATCGCGTTATCGCACCCCCTTGATACCTCTCTCAATCCATCAATTGACACGCGGCTGTCCCCACACGTTGTCGCTAACCTTAGCCTCTACTACCAAAACAAGCATCGGCACATCCCCTGGCAACAACACTATCTCAGGCTTAATCGCCGCTTGACTGTGAAGAGCTAAAGGTGGGGCGGGAATAATAACGGGGCGACGAAGCCTAGGCGCATCCTCGATCTGCGCGCACCATACATGAGCGAACATGCACACGCCCGCCATGTAAGCACGCGACAATCTGCCTTTGACCTCCTTTTGCTTTTGCTTCTTTTTCCAAACAGAATCCCTGTCACACGCCACGGGCTTGTCCGTCTACGGTGCGTTTTGGTCTCTTGCCTGCACCATAGCCATCTCCCTATCCAACGATCGGGGCCATAGGACCATGTGCCTCATGTACACGAGTCCGCAGTCACGATGAGGCTCCCGGTCGAGACTCTTTTCCTCCTTGCACATATTGTACACATCACGATCGCCGTACCCGTTGCCCGTCGCAGCACACCTTTCCGTGCCCTCCGCGGTCTATCGCCGTTAATCAACTCTTTTTCCAACGGCCACACCTATCGACATGCGCCCACGAAGTACTTTTACGAATCGACCTTTAACTCACACTACGATGGCCGTTTTGCCTCGTCTGAGCTTCCATTTTCGGAACGAGTATGGAACCTACGGCTCATGCTCAAGGCCTACACCGAGACCATGGATCAGATAGGGATCCAGACGTGGATCATGCATGGTTGCCTACTAGGATGGTGGTGGAACGGAGGGTTGATGCCTTGGGACAAGGACCTTGATTTTCTCGTCGAAGAAGAAGGGATACACGAGCTCGGTGAATGGTGGAATATGACGATCCACCACTTCGAAGCTAAGCAGCTGGGCCTCGAAGACGAACGCTCTCGAGAGAGCGACCATTGGGCCAGCGAACGCCGCAGCGAGCAGGAAGAAACCGAAGACGAGGAAGCACTTACAAAGCGCTTAGGTTGGGAGAAAGAGGTCTGGAAAAAAGGCAAAAAGTACCTCTTGGAAGTTAATCCAAACTACACGAATAAATCCACAACAGACAAGTACAACCTCATTGATGCGCGGTGGATAGACACCTCCAACGGCCTCTACATCGACATCACAACCCTTCATGTCGCCCCACTCAATCTTGACCACGACGACGATACCTTCTCCCTCACCCCCTCCTTCACCACGCACCCCTCGGCCCACGAACCAGACCCAGACGACCCCAGCTCCGAAATTCAAATGTATGTCAAAGACACGCACGCTTACCTCTCGTCTCAAATCTACCCGCTCCGCACCTCGACTCTCGAAAGCGTCCCCGTGAAAATCCCCTACGCATACGAAGAAGTCCTCCTCGAAGAATACGGGCCCGATGCTCTGACTGAATCATGGTTCAACGGGTATGCGTTTGATAGAGAAAAAGCAGCGTGGGAGATGCGGGATCCGACCGAGGACCAAAGAAAGTATTTTAGAAAGAAGCTGGGCAGGGAGCAGGGTAGGACAAGTGGCACGGGGAAGATCACGCATATTTGGAGGGGAGGAGGGGACGAGAGTGCGGGAACTAGGCCGGGAGAGAGTAGTTTTGCCAAGGATGTGAAGGGGTTGGATGGGGAGAGGGTGGCTGCGTGGGGTTGAAGAGGGATAGGGCATGTCTTTTTGATACGGAGTAATGTCGCTGTTGTTGCACATTTTGATGTACGAACGACGCCTTTTTTTTCTACTACTTGGGCGTTAAAGGAAAAACACAGGCTAGGCTGGTGTAAAAAGGCGTTTTGTGCATTCTATGAATAGATCTAGCACAGAGCGTGTATATACGAGATATGTTATGTAAACATTTTTTTTTGAATCCAAACATGTGATTCAACAAGTGCTTGCTTGTTGTTCAATACGACCACAACCTCTCTTTTAGTTCCGATGAAGGAGAGAAGAAGAAAAATTACAGGACAATTTCACTCGTAATGCGGCCTTTGATCGCTCTAATAGACAGCCTGTACCGTATATATAAGGAAGATGGGAAATGCAAATGCATAGAATGAACGGAACTCCCAAAACACATCCATCATCCATCATCTCAAAATGCGACTAACAGCAGTAAGAAGAAAAAAAGAGAGAAAACGCCCCGCCATGCATTCCTAAGCAAAAAAAGTTGATGCCAATATCTCCAAAAAAAAAACGCGCTTTTCTTTTTTCATTAACACTTCCAAGTCCGACTTTACATCCTCCTACCCCTCTCCTCCTCCATATCCACCGCGCCATACCCCTCGCCCACACCCGGCATAAGCACCTCCCTAGCGCCCTCGGCCTCGTCCTCGATATTCTCCCTATGAATCCTGTTGCTCTTCCTCCAGACGTAGCCTACGAGCGATACGCCAACCAGCAGCGCCAGACTAAGCAAGATGATATTTACAGGCACGGGGTTGTTGTGGAAGACCTTGTGTGTCGCGGCGTCGAGGGCGGATTGGGAGAAGTTGAGGACGCCGGCGAGACAGATGATGAGGCCGTAGACTTTGCCGAAGGTGGCGAAGCCGAAGACTTTGGCGGAGTAGTCACTTTTTTCCCCTTTGGTTAGCGTGATGGTACGAGGAAGAAGGGGGTGGGGATTCTTTTTTGCAGGGACTTACGAGACAGCGGTGTAGTAGAGAGGACGGTAGAGAACGAAGAGGATGATGTTGGCGTATGCGGCCCAAGTCTCGGGGATTACGCCTAGCACACCGATGGTGGTGGCGATGGTGACGAGGAGGGCGAGAGTGAAGGTTGTGCTAGTGTTGTCAAGGAGAAGGCCGATGAAGGGGACGGATAAAACGCCGCCAACAGGAAGGGCAACGTCGAAGAAGTTGTTGATTTCGACAGCTTTGTCGTAGTTGTGGAAGAGGTAGGTATATTGGGACCGGATGGTGGCGACGAAGTAGTTGATGCGCGTCATTTGGAGGACGGTGAAGAGTGTGATGAGGATGAACCATGGCGTGCGGATTTGCTGACTGGCTGTGCGGCCGTGAAGTGCTCCCCATACACCTGAGATGTTCTTTTTCTTCTCTTCGGCCTTTGCTTGGTCCAGACCGTCTTTTGTACCGAGCAGAGAGGTAATCTCGCTCACAATGCTATCGCGGTGCGCACGCCGAGCGTCTTGGATGCTTTGAACTGTCGCTGCATCTTCAATCTCGTCGTCTGAGTCGTGAATGACTCGCTCCTCGTCTGCGGTGGTAACAAGCTCTCCGACTGTCTTGTAAGAGACGGATGGCATGAACAGGACCTGAACAACCAGGATAAAGGCCGGAACGAGGAGGTAAATAAGGAAGAACTTTTTGACGGAAAAGTCTCCATCGGTACCCTGGTAGATCAACCGGTAAATCAAGAAGATAGCGCTCGAAGTATCAAAAGCGCCAGTAAGCAACGCCAGAATAAGTCCAGAGTACTGCGGGAACGTATTGCTCAACTGGAAAGACGAGATGAAAGTAAAGGGTCCGCCCAACGCTAGGAACAGGTATCCAGGAATGTAGGCGTCAAAGGGAAGCTCTGCGGCAAAGGCAAAAAGCAATGCGCCAACTGCAATGGATATCGCACCGGTTATGCCGCACACTCGTGGGCCATAGCGATCGAGAATTGTACCGACAGGCAGGGCGACGACATTAGTCGAGACGGCCGCAATGGTGAACATGAGATTGAGCCTCAGCTCCTGCTCATAGCACACACGAACATGGTTGTCCAGCTCGTCCTTGCTACAGTAGTCTCTGTAAACCCCTTCTTCGAGCAAGACGGGTTTAATTGCGGCATAGCCAAAGACGACGCCTGCAGCGAAGAGGCAGTAGACGACAGCGAAGAAAACCTGGACTACGCGACATCAGCTTTTGGGTACCGTGATAGCGCGAACCAACGTACGCAGTCTTTTCCACCGGGGCACTTCGAACGCGCCTATTGTTGGCTCTTCTCCCGTCTGCTCAGTCCATGTTCCCACGGGATTGAAGGTCATTTTGCGATGCCGCGAGTCTGGGCTTGCCTCTCTGCTCCATGGCTCATGCTCCTCCATCGACGTCACGCGTTGTGAGAGCGACATGCTGGCGACTGCTTCTTGGGTACCAGTATGGTTGTACTTTCTTTTTTAATTGCTTCAACTACGCGTCCAGCTCACAGTTTTCAGAGCTCTCTCCCAGTGGATTGGGATTCCAAGAGAGCGGGCTGGGTATGACGTCGTGTCTCGGGTGTTGTTCAGGGCTTCCGCGGACCAACCAGATGAACCTTTCAATGTTTTGGAGTCTTGTCGCACATGCTCAGGGAAAAGGGACACCAGGGTTCGAGGTATGTACTATATATGTAAGACAAAGCATCAAATTGAAGAAGAAAGCGGGGACGCGGAAAGCATGCATCCGGCAAATGGGGGGGCGCGTTGTATGAACCGCTGTCATGGATGTGTGCTGGCGCGTGATCACATTCCTTCATGATGCCGAGCCTACCATTACGCAGAGCAGCACACACTAGTTGGTTTCCTTTGCAAATAATGCGATCATCGTATTTGTGGCTTGCGTCTTTGTCCTCAGGCTCCGAGTTTACCAGAATGGCTGCGTATGCTACCATTGAGGTGCCCACCCTCACGTCGGGGAGCTCCATTTGCGAATCTGGGCGGGAGCGGCATCCAGCCAATCGCAGCACGACTCTGCCGCGGATAACAAACGCTTTGGTAACCCTGCAGATGCAATGGCGTCAAATTTTCCTTTTCACCCTCCTGTACCTGAGCGCTCAACGCCGATGAGCGATGGCTACCTGCAGCGGAAGGCTCCTGGGACAAGGGAGGGCGTGCTTTTTGCAAGCGCGAGTGTCCTTGCAGAGATTTTCGCAGGCTGTGAAATAGTCTGGACCCTTCGAGGGTTGAATACAACCTTGTAGCCGAGCCGTTGATAGCTGCGCACCCGGGGTTCTCTTCCGATACCGTCCAAGATGAGAACACCTTGATAGTGTTCTGTGGATAAATTTGTGGGATGGAGTACATTGCCATGTTGAGCTGATGAGGTGGAGCAAGGCCTGTGGTGAATGCTTGAGGATATGCAAGTATATTTTGTCAACACTTTTCTTTTGAAAGACCCGTCTTTGACCCGATTTACTTTTTGGTATCTTCAGCGTTATTCCAAGTTTGATCCAGGTTGGGCGTATCGTATTTGCCACGGTTTGACCAAAGTATAACGTCAGTTGTCAATTCTTTACTAAAGTCAATTCATGCTGAATGGTCCGTCCGATGCCGACATGACTGGTTTCTCACGTGGTGGCAAGCCCACAGCCCTGCCGCATCAAATCTCCTTCTGACGTCCCGGAAGAACCCAGAAGGATGCGATGATACCCAGGAAAACCATCATCGGAACAGATGCGTTTTGCAGGTCACCGGGGTGATGTTTCAACCACCAAACCCAGAAGCCAAATAATGCAAGAATAAATAGGATATGGTACATGAAAACCATTGGAAAGGACAGTACGTAAATAGCGTCAATCCCATAAGCAACATTCTCAGGTAGCGCTACTTTGGTATCAAATGGAGACAGTTTTCTTGGAATCCTTTGCCATTTGTGAGAGGCTTCATGGGGACGACAACATCGGTGTCTGAGAAAGGGAAGACGGGACCAGAGACAATATCTGCCGCAGGTGCGGAGATACCTCATGAATTCTTGTTTCCCAATCGGTGGTCTCTCGACAGTGCGGGGTCGAGGATGGTACTGAGCCTCGCGGTGATGGTCTTCGGGGAGGTGCTCTCCACAACAATACACTCGGTCGATATTCATTGTATCGAACTACGTATGTTAGACTCAGCTTAGGGAAGAGGAGAAGAGGATAAGGCGTGCCATACGTACTTGTACAAACCTACAGTAGCAAAACATATACGGAGACAACATTCGTAACAGAGACCATCGATATTTGGATTCTAACTGCTTCAGCTTGGTGAAGAACGTGGCGTCATTCATAAGAGGGCATGACATGTCAATGTTCTCTATATCATTGAAGCCAGATCCGTCTTCAATCCCAAAAATGACCCATGCTGAAACTTGAGCAGGATTTGTAGGCGAACCACTTGCGCTATTGATTTGTGCTTGCGCGACGTTACCAGTAACATTGCTTGGTCCAGGGGACGTTGCGCCTGGCGCGTTGTTTGCACAGGCTGGCGATGTCCCTGCCGCTGGCGTATTCGATGGGGTGTAACGCAGCCGAGCCGCTGATGTTGACGAATGAATAGGCCAGTAAGTTTGTATTATCTTAATTATAGATGGGGTGAACGACCTCAAAAGATCTCGAACAAACTCCGATGTATTTTGTTCGCCCGCTTTCGCTGCGCAGCAATAGCATTTGGGTGGATGGTTGTCAATTTGTACAAGAACGCTCTGTACCTCGACGGCTTCTGTGGGTGATATGACCTGGTAGAAAAAATGCCCTGAGATCTAGCATGATTTAGTTTATACCAGTTTATTGTCGTTTGAGTGAAACTTACTTGCCATTCAAGGCGTTGCCGGTTTGGTGGCAGATCAGGCACTCGGGACTTCAGAGGCCACCAGTCCCATTCGATGGAGGTGTTGTCTTCAACAAATGCTTTGATGCTGTTGATAAGAGTAACATCATTGGTGTACGATATACGAATATCTTCCCTCGGAACAGTCTCTACAACTTCTCGCAGCGAAGCAGGAAGGAGCAGCAATCTTAACTCTAGGATTAAAATGCCTGTGTGGCGTCGCAAAAACTCTTTGGCGTTGTCAATGACGGACGTGAAATTATCATTGAAGTCATCCTGGGGATCTGATGGTTTTTCGGTCTTTCCACCATCGTCGCAATCATCATCGGTGTCCTCGCCGGGATCGCTGTGATCATCGATTCCATCAAAACTCTCTTCATCTTCAATAGTTGTCTCTATATGGCTTGGGACTTCTTCAAGATCATGCGCATCAACGGCTGGCAACCCCTCCATCCATCTGGCCAATTCTTCCTTCGTTGTGAGTCGACAGTCCAATGGGTCAAACGGTTTTCGCGACTCTTCGTTATTTGGATCCAACAATTCGATGATTTTCCGCGCAATACTATTTCGATTTTGCCGGGATTTTAGTACGCGGATGGTAGCCTTCTCAACATGGGTTCGTGTTTCTGATTGCTCTTCTAATCTGAGCACATGATATTTGAGTACTCGACGGTAGTTATTCACGAACCGCTCGCGTCCAAGCTGCTCATACAACCTGTCGTGCAGTAGTCGTAATTCCTTTAATTCTCCGAAGAAGTTACCCAAGACGTTGACAGCATGCAACTCTGCATGTGTCCTCATTTCAGTGCCAGTTTGTGAACCAATATCCTGATTGTTGGACACTACGGAGTTGAGATCTTCATCCCTTTGATCGGATTCGGGAAACTTGAGGTTGTGCATGTGCATTGACGCCGCTGCGTTGTCGGTTTCTATCAATGTTGTGCCGGCTAAGGTGGACGGGACCGCATCGGTAACTGACGTTGCCGCCATGGAGACTGCCTGCCTACCTAGCTCGTATACACGTGCAAGCTCACGCTGTGAAGCCAGTCGATGTGGGTGATGTTCTGGTAACCACTTCTCTCGGGCTGCTACCACATGCTCGAACAGCGCTACTGCTTCTCGGGTCTGCCTGTTTAGCGCGTACACACTTGCAAGTGCGTGCTGAGACGCTAATCGGCGTGGGTGATGTTCTGCCAGCACCTTCTCTTGCACCCCTACTACATGTTGCAGCAGTGTCATTGCTTGCTTAACCCGCCCAGTGTCTCGGTATGCAATCGCCAGCATATATTCTGTCAGTAGCCGGTCCGCATCCCTCTCCTCACATGCAATCTGACTCCATCGGTAGCTCTCTTCCAACCAGTACACTGCTTCCGTCATGTTGTCATCTAGTAGAAGACACTGTCCCGTTAATAAGCATAGCCGAGAGTCCGTTTCGTTGCTAAGGCTCGGCATACTCCTCAGTATGCAGAGTGCGTGCGGCCGACATGCTCTCCATACTGCCCTCCATACTGCCTGATCCACATGATAGATTGATGCAATAATGTCTGTGACATTCTTCAGTGCTCGCTGCATCATGCGTGCTTTGCTCTCGGACTTGCTCGTCCAGATACGGACAGCCGAGTGCACGAACGGGTGCATATCGTACCATTCTTCTCTCGGGTCTTCCACTGGATATTCGCCTCCGCGTCTAGCCAAGAGGGAGTAACTGCACAATGTATTGATTGCGTCTTCTGTCCGCTTTCCAGACTGTATGCTTGGTAGTAGCAAACGGGGCATTGCTCTCCACTCGATACACGACATGAACGTCAAAAGATCTGCTGCATCTTCGTTGCGCTTCTGCAGCTGAATGAAAGAAATCATCAATGTTGTTGCGACTCTAGTGTATGACTTTTCGAGCCATTCATGGTTGAAACAACTTTCAACCTCATGTTTTAAAGGTCCCTGTTCCATATCCTCCATCAACTGCAGGTACTTTGCTATAGAGATCTTGTTCATGTTCAGATAAGCAGCTGCCTGCGCGATGGCCAAAGGCCAACATGCCAGCTTGCGCAGGAGCTGTCTCATTGGTTCGTTTTCCTGAGCAAGCTCTTTTCTGAGCAGGGACTTGTGCAGAAACTTTGCAGCTTCCTCGAGACTCATCGAACCCAGCCGTACCACGTTCTGCTGAGTGAGGAACGACATTCGAGGCGTTGTTGCCGTCAACGAGCGCATGGTGATCACCGTCATGCCCTTTTTGCTCCGAGGAATATAGTCGAGAATAGCACGATCATTGACGTTGTCAAGAATTATCAGCCATTGCTCTGCGTCGTCAGAGCTGAGGTGCTGCCGCAAGACGATTTTGGCGTCGTCTTCACTCATGCCTGCTTGGTCTATGCGCAGGGCTGCTATGATGTTTGTACAAGCCTGTTCGAAGCTATCCCTGCTCCATGCATCTATCCAAAAGATCGAGACAGTGGGCATAGTCTCTTTCACCATATGCGCAAACTGTACGGCAATCTGTGTCTTGCCTGTTCCGCCTGGTCCGATGATAGCCATTGTGCGTTCATTGTTCGTGAGCAGCATTTGGACAAGAAGCTTCTCGAGCTCATCATTTCTGCCGAAAAAATTACGGTTTTTAGCGAACGGCAAGATATAGCAGGCCTCGCGGGCAGTCGTGTGAGCTTGGGTGTTGGACATGTCAGGCGGCCGAGAAAGCTAGGTTGTCGAATTAAGTCCCAAGGCTGCTACTGACTTCGGTTTGTAGAGTGTGGTCGTTGGCAATATCAACAGTCGAAAATATGATCAGGATCAAAGACGATAACAAGCGCGCCGCGGCGTATGTAGGTATTTATTTGTCTTGGGCACAAAACTGCTGACTGGTCTGGCCAATGTCTTGCAGTATGAGACGTGGCGGAGCATCGACAGGGCAGCGAATAGTAGGCTGGTGTATTGCAGCTTTGGGTAGGCTGCAGCTCTCAAGGTAGCCTTTCAGCTCGCCTTCCCCACTCGAGCGCCATAATTGCCACCACCAGTCACGTTGCAATACATGTCGAAAGAATGTTGCCCACATATGGTCAGATTGTGGTGGCAGCATACACATAGTACCTTCAGGTCTAATGTACGACAGCTTGTAAGAGACTAACATGGTACGAGCGATACGTCATAGCCTTTGTGGCTTGAAGCCAAGTAAAAGGTATCAAAACAGGAGCAGTCCAAGGTTTTTTGGGTGAAGTGGCGGCACTCTCAGCTTAAGACATGGTGCCAGTCATGGCGCCAGACCCGGTTGGGCAAGATCTAGCAGTACCACGATACGATAGAGAAAAAGGCGCGAGCGTATAGCCGGACGAACAAGGAGACGAGTCGCTAGAGAGATACTTGGCGAAATCTCATTTTGTATCGTATCACCCGAGGAAGCAGCTTAAGAAGAGAGAGAGCTGGCCGGTGCTGGCTGCTAACCCTGATATTCCTATCATTCATATCGTGAAGCACATTAGACGTGCATTCAAGTAGTATGTTTTTCTCTGCTAGAGTCAGAAAAAAGTACATGTACGTGTGGTGTTAATCTTTTTTTAAATGCCACCTCTAGAAAACACAGCGGGAACAACCTTTTCGCCAACCTAGTCCAGAGAAGACCAGGATTTTCGTGTACAGATACCCGCTCTCGATACTATTCCTTATTCCTCACATGTACGTCTATAATTCGACACGTCCTATGAGCCCCATCTATCACTCAAATAGTCGAATCTCATACACAAACCCCATAACGACACCCCGAAAAGAAAGTAAAAGAGGAGAATCCTTCATCTTCACCAAATCCTATACTAGCTCAAAACAATAAACGAATCAATGAAAGCAATCACTCAGTCAATCAGATGCCCCATGCCCCTCGGCACTCCCTCCCTCTCCCTCCCCTTCTTCTTCCTCTGCTCCTCCTCCCTCTTCCTCTTCTCCTCAATATGGACTTCACACAGCATACTCTTGTGCTTATGTGGGGGCATCATGCGCGTCTGGCCACACCAGCCTGAGAGCTTAGCCCCAGGCACATAGTGCCGGCGTACGCCATCGTTGATAGACGGGTTAGGCCCAAACGACTGGTAGCAGCTCTCGCCCCAGACATAGTGCGGGGGCACTGTGTTTGTGCAACCGGGTTTCGCACACTGCAGTGGGTAGAGCTTGCACATTTGTTTTTTGGGGGTGCTGGGTGTTAGTGGTGTGTTTAGGAGTTGCGAGATCTTTTGGCATGGGTGGAGTGGATTGTACCTGATGGTAGGGAGCGTGACTGTGCTGTTCCTGGGCTTTTTTTTTAAAAAAGTAGTGGAGTATGTGAGGCAGTATGTGAAGGGTGAATATGGTTCCGACATTGTATTCACAGTGCAGCTTGGGCGCAGCTGAATTGAAGCTGTCAGTGAAGTCGCCATGCAATTGTCACGAGATTGAGACAGCGGTGAATGAATATCACGCTTGTTTCACTTTTGGAGCCTATTGGAATCATTCAAATATTATGCAGTGTACTGTTACACAGCTTGTAGTCCATGAGGAGGCATAGAGTGCGTGCCAAGGACTAGGGTGAACGAAGAACGAGAAACAAGCGTGCTGTGAAGATTCATGTATAATGAAAGTGGGAAGAACTCGAGATATTTCAAGCGTGCAGTGAATAAGCAAGATTTGGAGATGAACATGATATGTTTCATTGTAGTTTGTAGGTGAGCAACTAGGCCCAGAATATCCATTAGGGATTAGGGACATTCAATGTCCACGCAGAAAAGATAACAAAGAAAAGAAAACTCCAAACTCCATCGCGATGCATACTATTTTTATGGTTTTGACAGATAGGAAAATGATTTGGGGGAGGAGACTGGCAGGTATCGCTTGTAGCGGCCCGTTCCTTTTGCTGTTTCGTTGCGTTGACTCGACGTGTCGACATTAAAGCTATCAAATTTAGGCCTCCTCGACAGTCTTGGCGGGCTTCTTCATGTTGTTCTTGTACCAGAGAGTGGGCAGAAGAGCACATGAGACAGTGAAGAGAATGCTAAGTAATATTAGTATTGACTCGATATGGCGATAACAACGAAGACTTACCAGAGGGCGATGGTCATGCCCCAGACAGTCTTGGCCTGGAAGCAGTTGCTGCGAGTGACGCCGGCCCAGTGACCCAAGCTGGAAACCGACTTGTTGAGGTTCTCCACGGTCGCAGTGACGAAGGCGCTGGCGTACATGGCATCAAGCTCGGCAGGAGTCTTTCCAATAACGTAGCAGTTGAGGAAGGACATTGGTTTTCCGAGGGTGACTGCGCATACAATGAAGGCGATGAGGAGGAGAGAATCGACACCAGCCATGACGAGAAGGCCAAGGTTGGCTTCCGACCAGTAGTAGCCAACACTGACCATGATGTAGAGGGTCGCAATGCAAGCCTGGGCGGATTAGTATGCCACTGAGGATATCATTCACTGATACATACCACACTGAGAGTGCCAACAAACTCCTTGGGTGGCTCCACACCAGTCGTAACAATCATCTGGACAAAGTTGGAGGATATGCCGATGACGAGAATCATGCAGATGGCTTGGAGGACACGAGCACCAAGGAGCATCATGCTCAGAGGCTTAGCGTTGTAGGTTGGGACAGGCATCTTGGCTGGTTGGGGAAATGGATTTCGAGAAGTGTTGCTGAGGATTGGATGTCGGAGTAGACGAACGAAGTGATCTCTTGCAGCAAAGAAACGATAGCGATCTGCACAGCAGAAGAGAGTGTGTTAGGATAGAAAATTGAGAGAAGAATGAGACCCAGATAGGAAATAAGGAAATAGAGGAAAAAAGAGGAAAAGGAAGTGAGCTGTGATGAGTTGGCTTGTGTGTTTGATGACTATCCTGATGCTGTTGTCCAGCACATTTTATATATCCAGATGTTGCTTGCTACCCCAACAAGTTATTGAAAACGGAATAGCTGAATCTGTAGCTATTCTTGCTCATCGGACGTCTGGACCGCCATAGTTTCATGGTATCATGAGTAGTCGCTGGGTGGGCCAATGAGAGGCGAGAACAGCGGTGCTCCAGAAAATGTCCGAGCTGCGCACTGATGCATGCCGGCGGCTACAGCATAACAAGTCGACGCGCCAACTCTGGGGGAACCCACACAGGCTTCAAGATGTAGAGCGGTACCTGAGGGAAGTGGAGCCATGGTTTGATGTCTGGATCGGTTGGACGAGACACGTCGTTGCGGCTGTCGCTGTGCTTCCGCGGTCCCACATGAGCCTCCCGCCCAACCTCGCGCGCGGGAGCTACGCTGGAAAGTGTTGAGGCTCAATCAGAGGCTCTGAAGGTTGAAACGATGTTTGAAAGGACCGTTCCTGGCCTTGGTGAAGGCGTTGTCCAAGGAACACCTGCGTCGACAAGACGCCATCGGAACTTACCACGTCAATGCCGGGCTCCGCACTCGCACACTTGCACGCGTATTGGTCCATTGACAGCGAATATAGAAATCTAGGCAGCGCTCATCTCGAGACGAAAAAATGAGGCGCGATTGCACAACAATGATAACAATGCACCATGTCTGCTGCCTTCGCAGGATTCACCTCTACGTGTCAGACGTGGGGTTAGGGTCCAAAGGTTAATGACGACTTTCGTAAAGAGAGCCTTGAGAGATACGCGGAGCGTCGAGCTTGCATATAAGTTTGCTGTCGAACAATAGGGTACAAGTGGATGGTGTTTATGTGTGTACATTGAATGACAAGGGCGCGCCTTACGATAGTCAGTCCCCCGCTTTCCACCTCGGGTCAGCTTGAAACGGCAAGTCCACGCGACCACGCTCTCAGATAGTCACTCGCATATCAGCGGCTTCCCGTGACTTTGCAGCCGATAAGGCAATTCCAAGGGCTTTAAAAGCTCTCCATTCAGCCGCAATCTGCATAGACTTCCACACTGTGTGACAACCACCACGATGGGTCTTTCAACGTACTGGCAACACAAGGCCGAATGGTGAGTTGCTCCGAGCTTCATAGAGCTACCCCACACAGTGTTGGAGGGCACCGTCAACTAAGCTCCACCAGCAAACGAAAGCAATCGGAACGCGCTTCCAAGCTTGCTTCACTCCCTGCGGCATATCTCTCACCTCTGTCTGCTCAGGAACGCACGATTCTCGGCAAGCCCATCCAAGAGCTGGTCCAAGATGTGCACAAGCAAATCACCGACCCCATTGACATTCTGCGGACATATGCCAAGGTTACAGTCAAGGCACAAGAGAAGACTAACTGCGTGACCGAGATACTGTTCCCAGAAGCCGAGGAATGGGCCAGAAATGAGGTCAACCTCAAGGGTCCGCTCGCTGGTATTCCTGTTTCCGTAAAGGACACAGTAAATGTAAAGGGTTTCGATACCTCAGTCGCCCATTCTAAGAACGTCGGCAAGCCACAACCTGAAGATGGAGCCACAATCAAAATACTAAAGGACGCCGGTGCTGTGCCATTTGTCAAGACCAATATTCCCACTACGCTTCTTTCGTTTGAATCTACCAACGACGTCTGGGGGCAGTGCAAGAACCCTCACAACGACAAGTACTCACCAGGAGGCTCAACTGGTGGCGAATCTGCGCTCCTGGCTTTTGGAGGTAGCCGTATTGGTATCGGAACTGATGTTGCTGGCTCCGTCCGCGTACCTGCTCACTTTTCTGGCTGCTACTCAATACGGTGTTCGACTGGGCGTTGGCCAAAAGTAGGCTTGAACACCAGCATGGCTGGCCAGGATGGTATTCCGAGTGTTGCTAGCCCTATGGCAAGGACACTGAATGACTTGACATATTTCACACGTAGCTTTATCCAGATGAAGCCCTGGCAATACGACTACACAGTCCACCCACTAGCATGGAGGGAGGACGTCGAGACCGAATACAGAGAAAAGAAGAAGCTACGGATTGGCGTAATGCGGACGGATCGTGTTGTAGACCCATCGCCAGCTTGTGCGCGTGCTTTAGACCAAACGGTAAAAGCACTTGCTGCTGAAGGCCACGAAGTGTTTGATGTTGAGCCGCCATCACCATACGAGGCCTTGCAGATTGCATCTCAATTACTCCTGAGTGACGGCGGCAAGACCTTTTTGGGTCATTTCCGGACTGGAGAGTGGAATGATCTTGGCGCAGCACAGATGGTCAAATACATGCACCTGCCTCGATTCGTCAAGTACGTCCACTACCTATATGTCAGGTACATCAAGGGAGACGCCATCTGGGCCGGTCTGCTGCGAGACTGGCACCCAAAGTCTGCACATGAGTACTGGCAACTGATCGCCAAGCGCGAACTCTACAAGTTGAACTTCTACAAGTGGTGGTCTGAGGAGGCGAAGATGGATGTCATGCTTGCCCCACCCAACGCAACGCCTGCCGTGCCTCATGGCGGCATGCACGATGCAGTCAGCAGCTGCGGATACACCTTTTTGTTCAACCTGGTAAGTTGTATCACTCTGATGTCTCTGAATCATGCTGACCACTTCTCAGCTTGACTACTCGGCGGGAGTACTCCCTGTAACCCATGTAGATCCCGAAGAAGATGCTCTTCCGTCGGACTTTCAGCTGAAGAAGCTGAACGGCGTTGCACAAGGCGCATACAAGCAATATGATGCTGAAAAGATGGCCGGCCTGCCTGTAGCTGTACAAGTCATTGGAAGAAGACTGGAAGAAGAGAAGGTTCTTGCTGTTATGGAAAGAGTAGAGGACGCGCTGGATAAGCACGGTGGCCGATATGAGTTGTTGGAGGTGGACTAAAGAGATGGGTTTCCGATTAAACAACTATATACTTGTATTTAGCATACCACCAACGTTCAAAAGGATGGGTAAAAATGCGTAGTTACTACTTAAAAAGTAATTTTA
>JAODYC010000212.1:0-10550 GCA_026262405.1 Curvularia hawaiiensis | reverse complement strand
TTTTGCTAGTTGAAAACTATATTATACGGCACTCAGTATACTGGTTGCAATTTTACTCGGTATACTAACTACACTATATTTTGATACATTGATTGCAGTCTAAAAGACTGGGGATATCGGCGATATACCAACGGTGAGTTACGTGGTGATGATTCGAGTTCGTCGATATGTACTGACTTAATACATAGGCTCTAGAATGATTAGATCGAGTCTCAGGGTTTTAGATATAAAACGACTAATACGAGTCAATTAGTAAAACGAGTTCGTGGACTTCACGATATTTTAAAACAACTACACAGTTGTCTAGCCAGGTCGTGTTTCGCAGTAGTCCACTTAAGCTTCACCAAAGGCCTCAAAATTAATGAGACATCATCATCATAGCAAATAAGCCAAAGAGAAACACTATTGCGACAGCAGTAGAGAAAGACCTATCAGAAGACCCCGTCGATATCACCCTAGCTAGAAGCGTGGGCATGCCAGACAGCTTAAAGGACCATTTCCTAAGTCGCATGTCTAGGATACTCCACGCCTCGGTCAGCATGCAAGAGGACGTTACCAAGAACTCTATAGATATCTTTATCTCTTACAGAGATTCCAGGTCACGCCACATAACAAAGAAAGATCTCGCGGAAGTAGAAGATACACTCGCATCAATTGCACAGCTCCCTCAAAGTACGATCCTTTAGCAACCTTACTCACTCTCAGTGCTAACGAACCACGTCTAGGTGCAAGTCTTGAGTGGGCAGAAGAGAATCTATAGGAGACATTCCTCCTACTCTCCTACTCTAACGCTCGTGCTACCATCCACTTCTTTTACAGCTGCTTTGAGAATTATCACGACATTTTTGCGGACTTCATCACCACCATATTCGGGCTCGGTAATTACAGCTACTCAGAGAACGACCTAGAACTCGGAGGCCGCATCATCAAGCTCTTTCAAGTCGTTAAAATATACAACGATTCGTTAAAAGAGACGAACAACTTAATCTATATTACTACAACAATTACCAAGAAATCAAAGCTTAAAGAGCGTTTAGCATATCTTGTTAGAGATATATACTTTACAAACAAGCTATTCAAGCTTATTTACAAGCTAAGTTTCCCTAGACGAGCGTATAGTACGCTGCTCTCAATTGCGAGAACCACGACGACTTTCAAGAACGTCACTTTCCGCGACAACTCATCTATAGGGGATAGCCCATCCCTAGCTAAGGCTCAGAGTTATCAAAGAAATCTCAACGAAGCTATCTCTATAAAGCAAGCAAAGAATACATACACGACCCTAGCGTCCCCCCTAACTCCGTTAACTCCCCAAGCCCATTCAGTTCTTCGCCTGCTTTAACTCATTCGACCCCTCCAACACCTCTTACTCCTATAACTCTAGCTTAGTTCTTTCCTGTACAAAGAAATTAAGTCTAATAAGAGGTTGCTCTTCTTATTAAAACGATATCACGCAACTAGCTTCTTCTAAAACACGAGAGCGCGTGGTACTCTTTTAGATTTATCTGCACTTGAAATGAAGAAGAGGAGCGACTACTAGTAGGTCTCTATGCTATCCTCCTATAAGAAGTAGATAGCGTCTAAATCTTCTTCTACGAGCTTTATTGCGCGCTAGAAACGTATTCTCTAGTAGCTATATTCCTTGATAGAGGTTATAAGTGCTTCCGCGAATTATTCCCCTACTTAGAGGCTTTTCTTTCTATACTACCCAAGCGGCGCCCTATAGTATAGAGACTAAAGCAATTTATTTAAGACCCTAATAAGATAGAGCCGCCAGTATGCCTTTGGCGCGACTATAGCTTTAAGATATATAAATAAAGGTACGAAGTAGAACGTCTAAAGGCTATATACGCTAAGGTCTTTAGTAAGATAAAGCTAGAGGATCTGCATGCTGCTTGCTTATATAGCAGGCTGCTGGAGGCGGCTATACGTGAGGGTATAGTATTTAGTGAGAAAGATTGGAGGCTTATGTAGAACGACTACCCCTCGCTCTTAATTGGCTTCGACAACGATGACGGACTCGCGGGCTATCGGCTGCCGCTATTCAAGAAGCAGGAGAAACTCTTGAGGTGAGGTGGTTGGGTGGAGCATTCTGCGGTTCTAGTATGCGAGCTTTTCGTTGGAGGTTTTTGGCTTATGTACAACTCATGGGACTGGTCTATAAAGGAAATAGGAGGTTATAGTGGTTACTAGATATTGGCTATAGCGGCTACTCGGCGTTAGCTATAGCGGACAACTTGCATTGGTTATGGGTAGCGGCTAGCAAGCATTGGTTACGATAAACTTTTTCTCTTACATGCGCTGTCACTTTCTTTTCATAGAGCAAGGCTGACAATCCCCCTGGTTTTTGCCAATCAACATAGAATCTAGACAACTTTTGTGCAGAACATGCGCAGGTGGCGTGACAAGATTTATTGGGCAACGTAGACACCAAGCACTACCAATAATCGCCAAAACAAACATCTTGGGATACGAAGAGATGTATTGGACGAACAGGGGGCTGAGATGAACAAGGCGAATCCGAGGGTCGCCACGTTGTGGGCCTAAGACCCATGTCTTTGGTAACTAGTGTGCAATTGATGACTACGTACGTCGCTGACAGTCATTCCTCTGGTACCACGAGCGCCTTGCTCATCAATAATGCAACTGATGACTACACCGCTGACACGCAGCTGTCATTCCTCTAGTATCACCAGCGCCTTGCTCATCAATATTGCAAAGCCACTCAATATCCTGTTTTGCGTGTCCTGCGCTGTCCACGAAGCTGAGGCTGAATTGATCATGGTGCTTGATTGGCGTGGGTGCCTTGCGTTCGGCTGATGACGGGCTGTCCGGACGTGTCCGCTACGCAGATCCCACGTTTGCGCATTCGCGCAATGATGCCTACATGCTTATTACGGCCGTCTGGAAAATCTTCAGGGTTGTCTTTGGTATTTCTTTAGCAAAGCTGGCGGCTACCATATATCCTGTTTCTTTCCATTTGCGAATCGGAGCAATCTTACGGAAGGCCAACCCGTCCTTTCTGCGCAATGACAGCCATACCATCTTGCATAGAATCACATGTGAGCTTGCCTAGGCTGAGCACGGCCAAGCAAATTCATAGGAGAGACTCCCTTTCGTCTTCGAGAACCAGGGATTCGGGCTACAATAGCGACCCCGACTCCCTTTCGCCCTTGGAAGTAGCGGCATTGGATCAAGGTACGCTTCATTGAGACACTTCCAGCAGTCTAGATCACTAAAGGGTGTTTCAGATTTGTTTCTTGCACAACTTCCAGGCGTACCGAGTATCCTTCATAGCATCAAGGCTACGCCATTCCAATTCCACGTCGATTTTGATCGGCCAAGGCTATTCAGACAGGACGTCCGCCCAAGCGACCCCGCAAGAGCTGTTGCGGGTCGGAGGATCCCGCGAAGCTTCCCTGCTGCTCCCGAGTTGGCGATTGTCGCTTGTGACAGAGCTGCGGGAACTCTAAAAGCCCAGCAAACTTCCCAAGATGAAGAAATAGAGAGATGGGTAAATGAGAATTTGCCCTCGTGCAACAAACCAGAACAGCGGTCGCTATCAATCACTTCTTTGTCGTCAACGAGCAGCTGCGACATGTATACGAGCACGGAAGTCAGCGATGATGAACACGAGTATGAAAAGGGGCTTTTTGTCCTTCGGCAAGCCAAGTCCACTGTTAAGGTCATCGAGTTCATTATCAGGAAGGTCGAAATCAGTTTACGGCATGCCGCTTACAAGCAATGCGTGGCCAACGACACCTCGAATACTCACTCTGGGGTTTCCATTCCTACGAGTCAAAGCAGCGGCAAAACATCGCTAAGTTCCGGCTCGAAGAGAAAGTTACGTCAAGACAGTTTACCACCGGATGATGAGGACGATGAAGAGAGCCCAAATAAAAGGCGGCGCGGATCAGTGACCGCATCCGACGAATCAGAGATGGGCACGCGCTTTGCGTGTCCATTCTACAAACACGATCCAAATCGATATCGTAACAGGCGTACTTGTCCTGGTCCTGGCTGGACGACTGTTCATCGAATGAAGGAACACCTATATCGCTCGCATGCCCAGCCAATATTTTGTCCAATATGCTACACAACTTTCAAGTCGGACAAGGAGCAATCGAATCACGTACGCTTGCAGCAGTGCGAGAGGTCGTCTCCTCAGCAAATCGACGGTATTGACAGGGAAACAGTGTGGACTCTGAGAAAGCGCACGACTGCACTGAGGCTGGAGGAAGATAAGTGGAGGGATGTCTATCAAATTCTTTTCCCACATGTTCCAGCTGCAGATATCCCGAGTCCATGTAAGTCCCCGACTTCTCTCCGAAGCTTCTATATATTTGCTGACAGACTCACAGTTTACGACTGCGACTCACCCAGCGAAGCCTCAAGGAGATTCCGCAGAGACTTGCTGCGTCGTGTGCAAGAAGAGCTGTACGCCGAAGCCGAACAGATGCCCAGCCCAGTCGAGCAGCAGCTTCTACAACGAGTGGCTCAGATCATCCGCCGTTGCGAACATGAGCTCGTCAACCAGGCTCGCCCCACGTACCCGGCGGACTTCAACACTGACCGCCGTCCCAGCGCTAGCTCTATAGGCAGCTCATATCAAGCTACACCTGCGTCGGCACTTAGTCCGCCCACGACAACAACGACGCAGGGACCTCCTACGCCGATGGCGTCAGTGCAAGTATACCATGACCAGGCGCATACTGCAATCGCGCTTCAGGGCACCGTGCAGTATTTACCCGAGCCTACAGCGGACTTTTCACAGGTAGTCTGGGATAATCAGTCGTATAATCCCTTTAGTCTGGGCATCGATTGGGATGACGTCTTCTCGTCTGCGTCGAATCTGCAGTATCGGAGCAGTGATGAGCCTGCTACAACGGTATTTTCCAAGCCGATGTGGACATGATAAGAAAAATACAATTGATTTTTCTTTGAGAGGTACCTTTTGCATTGATTTGTGATATTTATAAATTGAGCTCTGGTAGCAAATCTTCCCCTATGCTCTAACTATATGTTTTCTAGACTATTTTGCCGTTAAAATTGCGTTCCCCTGACTACTGCGCACGCTTGTTAAGCAAGGTTATGATAGTGTGAACTGATTGTACTAGTACGACGTCAGAAATACAGTGGCCTTAGCGCAACATGAGTCAAGCATCGTACATTCGCGTGCCACAACTTTCGCAATCTTCAGTCGCAGACACAATGCCACCAGCAACTCGCATACCCACCGTCGAATTCCGCTCGCTCCTCCTGCCTCCCGTGCGACTACCAGTTCGAGCGCTCCGAACATTATATCGCCCGCAATGCGCAGTGCCGAGTCCCTGCTGCGCTCTTCCGCAATGTCTGACGCAACGGCGCGGCTTGAACCTCTACAAGACGGCTAAATCTAAGACGCTTCTCGGACAACACAAGGCTTTGATATTTTCGCCGTATACGGTAGAACCTCCAAGTGCTTCGCAGCATCGCATCAATCTCTTCCAGGCCGATAAGCGCCATAACCGCCACAAACTGATAGCGGAGGACGTCTCATTGCAAGAAGTTTACGACAATTATGTCAAGGATGGGTACATGATTTATAGCATGCAGCCGCTGAAAAAGGACATGGCAAAGCAATACAAAGACCTCCCAGATGATGGGTTCCCAGCCCAGTACAAGGACTTTTCATTCGTCCATGCCCACACGCACCAAGTCCCAACAGTTAGCCCTCAGAAAAGCCAACTTGGAGGACTGAAGAACATTATTTTCAACGAGTCGAGTCCTACATCGCATTACAGGATCTCTATGGATCGTGCCTATCAATTCGTCGAGAACGGTTCACCTGTCGAGGTTCGCATCCGATTGCAGGGCAAGGTACCCAAGTTCGAGAGGCACACGCCTGGTGATCCTACCATCTGGCCGTGGATGCACGCTCGCTTCCCACATTTGCGACCTGATTTCATCGTCAAAGGCATGCCCGAAGGCACAACGTTTTTGATTGACCCCGTCAGCGACGGGCGTGTATTACAATGGGTCATGGCCCGACCATCCAGAGACCCTACGGAGAACCTCAACGATCGGTTCGAGAAAGTTAAAAAAGATGTGATGCAATCAATCAAGTCTGGACGGCAGGCGATGCTGCCAAAACTTATGCGCGCACGACTGGCAGAGTCTGGGAGTCAGGATTACTCGCCTCACACGGGCTTACCGAGGGTGAAGGCGAGGGCGAAGTATGCAAAGGGTGGAGAGGTCACATATGGAGCGGAAGAGAAGAAGCGCAAGGCGAGGGACGCGGAAGGGGCAGGGTTCTTGGTGCCTGATCCAGAGAAGGCGAGGAAAGCAGAGGAAGAGGGACGAAGAGCATATAAGGATAAGGCACCGAGAGCAAAGGAGGACGAGCAGGAGAACAAGGTGCGCCAGCCAGCTCCATGGATGGGACGAGGCAGCAGGCGGTGAGGGGCGCTTAGTTTGCATGGTGGCAGATGTACTATGTAGTATAGGTGTATATATAGGGCGAAGGCTGAATACGTGTACAGCTAGGTCCACTGGGCCAGGTCATGTACGATGATGCTTGGCGGAGTGGTTAGGGCTGACGGGGAAACAAGATTGAGATTGGGCAGAGACCGCGTTGTCGGGGTCCGTCCGGCTCGGCCGCGCGCATCGCTACCCACAACCCAGACCCTTAGTAGAACTGACTACTCCTACTCCTACTCGACTCCTCTCCCTAGGCCACCGTGTGCTGTAAACGCCTGCCAACCAGCGACCCCTCAAGGCCCCCTGAAGAATGCAGCGGCACTGAGCCTCGCTTTTCATCCGCGCCATCCAATTCCTCCCATCTACGTATCTCTTAATTACAAACCCCTCCCCGCGTCCTTCGTCATCATCGCCGCTGCATTCCGCATCCCCAGTCGCTACACGCATACCTCTCCTCGAGCCCACCACGTCACAACACCTCCGCCAGAGCCTCAATGAACGCAGCGCGCCAGGCGTGCCGCCCAAAGCACCAGGTCCTGGTACTCAAATGCTATCCCAAAGTCCAGAAGAACAATGCCGATGCAAAGGCCAATTCGAGCGAGTTGAGCTACCTGCTCTACTATGCAAGCACGCGCCGGAGTAAGCTGCAAAAGGTGGTCGACTTTCTGGACAAGCGCACCACCAAGGATGTGTGGAAAGTCCGCACGGGCAATGTGCAGGTTACGCTGCAGATTGTCAAGACGGTGATAGAGAAGTGCCCACGCGACCTCCCGCTCTATGCCGGCTCTGTGCTGCAAATCCTACGCACCATCCTCAACTCCAACAATGTTAGCATGATTGAGGAATCCGTCCCGACCTTCGAGGCCCTTTGCGCGCACCAAGACCCGGCTGCTCTCGCCGCCGACCAGGACTACATCAGAAAGTACGAGGAGATTGTACAGCTGTACGCTCAGTTCGCGTCCAAGGATGCGGTCAAGACGGGGAAAGGGGCCGTGAGTTGGCCGGTTGCCATCAGGTACCGCAAGATGGGACTACAGGCGCTCAAGGCCGTGGCTTCGTCCGAGTCGCTGGGTTCCGAAACGGGGCGCCAGCTAGCCGTCATAATACCTGTTATACTCGCCAACATATATTCGGAGACGGGTGCATATCTCAAGCGGCTGGAGACTCGGGAAGCTGCTCAGGGCGACCACGAAAAGGAAGTCGCGACGCGGCGGCGACAGAGTGTATCCACGGCGCGAACCGACGAAGAAGATGGAGACCCTATAGCAGCATCTGCAACCACCGAAGATGCGGATAAACTGGCTGAGGAGGAGGTTGGCGTGCTTGCACTCCAGGCGCTGAGGAGCATCTTCCAGGGGGTCAATCGAGGCCAACTTCGGCTTGCGACATCCGCTGTCCTCAACTTTATCGGAACAAATGTCAAGAGCCAACTTGAGTCTCCGCCTAGCGAAATCAGTCATTGGGCAACGACGCTCATGGCTATGATTTGCGTCTGGGTGCCTGTACAAGACCGATATACGATATTGGTCGGGGCGGTCGAAGCCTTGGTTCGCAGTCCAATTGTGGAGGACGATCTCGACCGACAACTGGTGCTAGCGACTGTGATTGACTACCTGCTTGCCTCGCCCATCAACTTCATTGGACTCAGCGTCATGGATGCATTAGTCGGATTCATCTCGCACACTCTTTTGCTATTGCAGCTCGGTGGGCCAGGATCGAATATCTTGCCGCATCATCAGCCAACAGCCCCTGTCATGTCGGAAAAGGAGGAGATCAAGCAGCCGTCCCCAGATAGCCCAGACGGTGTGGTCATGGAAGTTGTAAAGAAGCCCTCGGGCGCAAGATTACAGCTCTTGGATACTGTACAGAAATGTATGGCAGATCTAGCAACTCACGTCTACTATACCGATCAAATCTCCGACATGGTCGAGGCTATTTTGAGCCGCCTTAAGCCTTCGCGTCTCTCGGCCATCTCTACCACCGCTGAAGCAATACAGAACCCCGAAGGCGCTGTCGAAGCTGTTGCAGACTCGATCAGTATGCAGGAAAAGACTCATGTTGATCGATTCTTCTCGTTTGAGACGGCACGCATCACTGCGCTCGAGGCGGTCAAGGCTATCTTGAAGAGGGCGAACGCAAAGAAGCCAAACGGTTCTACCGCTTCGGTGTCGCGAAGCAAGGTTGGCGTGAGCGTGTGGGAAGGCTCGCAGTGGTTGCTACGTGACCCCAGCGGCCGAGTCCGAAAAGCCTATGTTGACGCATTGGTCACCTGGTTGAACAACGAAAAGGACAAGGAGGACCTGAGAATCGTAGACAATTACAGGCGGAAAGAGAGGGATAACGAAAAGAATTCACTATCTAGACGCGCAGTGTCGAGCGCTTCGACAAGGGAGCGGGTATCAAAGCGCGGCAAGGACACATTTTTGCCGCTTCTTCATCTGGCTGTGTACGAAAATGCGCACCAGTACATCGACTCAGAAGCTGATTACCTACTCCTGCACCTCTTGCTTTCTACCTTGGTCAACCGGTTAGGCGTCAACGCGGCGAGGAGTGGGCTGCCAATGATCATGCGGCTGCAGGAGGATATCGTAACCATTGAGGATCCTGGTGCCAAGTTGCGCGTTGGAAGCTTGGTGCATGGCTACCTCTGGGCGCTCAGCTCAGCGTTGGATTTCGAAGTCACCTCGGTCGGTCGTGCATTGCATAACGAGATTACGCGTCGAAACCAGAAGGGTCTGTGGATGAAGAGCATCAACGTCCCGCCCATGCCTATCGATCTGATTGAAACGCCGCATCCAACGCCAGTTGCGGTGCCTCCGGAGATTGTCCAAAACGAGGCTCTTAAACCCTTTGATAACCTCGAAGCTTTGGTGGAGAAGATCTCGGAAGGTTATTCGACTTCGCTATATTCTCCGCCTTCTTCGCCTCCAGGGTCACCCAGCCGTGGAGGAGTATCTGTCAATTCTTCGATTCCTGCGATTCATCAACCAACGCAGCCTGCGGCTCCTCGTGATGCTCCCGAGCTACCCTTCAGAGTTCGGGAAGACCTCATGGCATCGTGGACTCGCGACGATTGCCTTGCAAACCACACCAAGGATTCGACATCTGCATCCGTGAGCGGATCCAGGTCTGGCACTCACCACACCAAGAATAACTTCCTTGGCGTTAACATTCCACATGGAAATCTTGACAGCAATGCTAGCTCTCCTGCTCCAAGCCCGAGACGGACACAGAGTAGGCCTGCTTCTGCTGCTCATGGTCTCGCAGGTCGCTTCTCCTCGCCAAATCGAAGCCGCAGCCCCGGTGGCACACCTAACAGTTCCTCGTCTGTGCGCTCAACCGTACGTGTTGACGATCTCAGACGCGCTCTATCTACCTCAGGCGGCGGACCACCCCGAACAGGCTATTCTGTTCGTGCTCCCTCGCAACGCCATCGCAAATCTTCTTCAGATCACGCTTCCACGACTTCGGAATCACTCGTTAGCGTACACTCCCTCTCTGACGCTTCCTTCATCACTACAAACCCAACTGGAGATTCTCAGCAGCTGCGGAACCCAGACTCGCCAACCACACCCGCTGCTACCCCAACACCTCGACCCCAGACAGCCACATCAACGCACTCGAATGCTCCAGTCCACCAACCAGTATACACCATGGAAAATCCTCCTCCTGTTCCTCCTATCCCAGAAGACCTCAGATCTAATGCCAACGGCGACATCCATACCATGGACTTTGCCTCGCGGCCTCGCACCGCGCCAAACGGCGGTATGGCAAGAAAATCTCGCAGCGTGAAGAGCGGAACTAGCAGGAGCCGCAGTGGAGATCGGAGGAGAGGCAGCACTGGAAAGTCTTTTGTCAGTCCGGCCAAACCGGATTTCTCGGGATTCTTGGATAGTATTGGGGTTGATGATGATGCAGACGCGGAGGATGTGGATGGAGGGGAAGTAAGGGTGAGTAGGGCGCCGTATTGAGATGATAGTCGCGTCTTGTGTCCTCTTTCTTTCGTTTGTGTGTGGAAAAATGCGGGAGGATTCATTGTCTGGGTTGAAAGTACAGGCAGGCTAAGAATATTTCTTTTGTTTTGTTTTTTT
>JAODYC010000211.1:14767-27985 GCA_026262405.1 Curvularia hawaiiensis | reverse complement strand
CACACACCCACACACACCCATACATACATGGTCGGGAGATTGTTGCGGGAAGAAAGGGGCATGGCAAACAAACAAACGAGCATCATGGCAGATGACAAGGAGGTAAACATGGGAAATGAAGATTTACGGGTCCCTGCGGTTGGACGAGGAACAAGATAGCTAGCTCTCTTTTGAAATCGACATGGTAAGAAACACAATAGAGTAACAGAGTACAAAGAAGAAACAAGATGATAATTTACACTGTCTCTTTCTCTCCCTAAACAAACATGAGAAATCTTTCCACTAAACCCACAAACTCCGATACAACGCCCCCTTTTGCAGACAGGACCCGTAGTAAAAGTCTCTAGTCAAGACCAACCAATACCATGTCGCTGTGTCATTGTCTCCACCTAGTAGTAACCACATGATTTCGTAGCTTGCCCATCAAGTCCAGATCCCAGAAGAGGAAGAGAAAAAAAAAGACGAAGAAAAGAATTCAGTCCACAAGAGTGAAACACCGTCATTACCGTTGTTCCCCGTACCCAAACTTGCTCAAGCCAAACCTCTAATATCGAGAGTCTTCAACAGCATCACCACCACCACCTACAACATTACTTGTAGCAACAGCGCTAGGATCTGATCAGGCATTCTACTCCTTTCCGCCTCCCATGCGCTCAATGTTCGACATCAGCCGGCTCTTGCTACCGCTCGTGCTGCGGTTCAACCCGCTTGCAGGCTGATACTTGAGTCCACTGCCCGGTGTCCGCAGCCCAGATGGTTTGCCTACATTGCTACTGCTACTGCCATTGCGCTCGTGCATTGCTCCCGGTCGTCCACTTCCAAGACCTGACGCGGGACGCGCTGGAGCGCCCGCAAGGAAGCCTGTGTTGCGCATCGCTTGCTGTTGTGGAGGCGCTCGTTGATAAGCTGATTGCTGCTGAGGTGCAGCTGGTTGCGGTTGTGGTTGTGGTTGTTGTTGTTGTTGTTGTTGTTGTTGTTGTTGTTGTGGCTGCTGCTGTTGAGGTGCAGCACGTGGTTCTGAGCTCATCTGTGAGCGACGCAGATCTTCTTGTTGTAATTCCTCCATCTTCTCTCCGCACATGGACAACATCTGCTCGGCTGCTGCTACCAGTTCACCCTTCTCAACTCGCTCTGCTTCCAAGTCTTCCACAAGAGCATCGTGTGACTTGCGAAGTGACTTGAGTTCAGACTGCAGACCTGCAAGTTTGGCCTTGAGATTTTCAATCTCGGCTCTCTGTGCCTCGAGCATCTGCGCATCTTCTGCGTTCCGTGTAGACTTCGAGGGCGACGCCTCTTGAGTCTCGTCGCCACCTTGTTCTCCAGAAACAGTCTTGGACGAAGTGCTATCGCGCTTCTTCTCTGCTTCTTCGACTTGGCGTTCGAGTCCCAGAATCTGAAGCTTAAGTTCTTTGCACCGTTCATCAGCCTTCCGCTGGTAGTTGTCCTTCAGTGCCTTGATCTTCTTCTCGTGCTTAGCCTTGTAAGCTGTGTGGAGATCGCGTGCCACTTCATTCACCTTCTCAGCAATGGCAGCCTGGCATTCGAGTTCAGAGTAGATCTTCTTGTCACCAGCCTCGTCGTTGCTGATAAAAGTCGACATATCCACATTCTTGCTTTCAGCTTGAATAACCTTCGTCTCGAGTTCAGATGATCGGTTTTCAGCTTCTTCGGCACGCTTCTCAGCGTCGGCCAACCTGGCATACAGTTCCTCGCGCTCAGCGTCATTGCGGGCCAGCTCGGCTTGCACGTCCTGCAGTAGCCTCTGGACCTCTTCACCTTTGGATTTCCAGTCTACCATCTGTGTTTCTGCATACTCGCGAGCGGAGCGCTCCTCACGCACAGTTTCCTGTGCTTCGCCCACACGACGCTCAGCATCCGAGATAGCCCGGGAAAGCGCCTCAATCTCAGCTTCCTTTCCTGACAAGCTGGCGGTAAGGGACGATATTTGAGACTGGAATTGAGACTTGACAGACTCCAGCTCTCGGATTGTCACCGTTGGCAGAGATCGGGGTGTTGGTGGCGGAGGCAGTTCAAAATCCAAGAGATTGAGCATCTGCCGGCTCTGGTTTGGTGTCGCAGGCACGTTCGCGCCACCCTTAGCAGGCGATCGTTGATTTTGATAATAGGAGCGGAGGCTTGGTTCCTTGCTAGACTTGCTAGGCGACGTTTGCGAACGACCGGAAGAACCACTGCGGGAGCTCGAAAAAGACTCAATCTGAGCAGTAAAGTCCAAGAGCAAATTTGTAGTGTCGTTGTCTTTGTAGGTTCGGCGTGGTGTGGGGCTGGGCGTTTGGTCGATGCGGCGAGCAGTTGAAGGTGTCATTTGAGCACGAGGGCGCGGTGTAGCCTGTGGGTTTTGTTAGATTCGCACTTGGTGACTCTGTATGTGGTATACGTACATCCAGCGCGTCCTGTTTTGCTGGGCTATTTCTGAGAGCTGCAAACTTGGTCATGTCGATTCCTGGCATCTCGGAGAATGTGCTGAAGCAGCTATCGTCGATATCCAACGAAGTGGCTTCCGGACCATCGGGATGCATGTATGTGCTGTCCAGGCCTGAGTCGAGATCGAAGTCGGTATTCAAGTGACTTTGCCTTTTAACACTTCCGCTTTCCTTTGGTGTATCCATAAAGTTCATGGCGGCAGTTAAGCCTTCATTGTCGCGCAGCACACGCGTCTTGAGGGGAGAAGAAGCTGGCCGTTTTGACGGAGTGACTGATATCTCAGGGACTTGGTCTGCCAACGACAGCTTGCGCTGTACTGTTTCGGGCGATGAGGTGTGGAAAGATTTCGAGGGCGACCGGCTTTTGCGAGAGACACTGCCCATTGGCGAGCCAGACCGCTCTGTAGCGGATTCTTTGACGGGCGAGACACTTGTCTTAGGGCTCGCAGCACTGGGGCTGCGTCCAACGCTCTCGAAATCATCCATCAGGTTCTTCACTGGCGAAGTCTTCATGGGACTTGTACGGTCTCTGAGCACAGATTTTTTCTCTGGTGAAACCTTGAACGCAGACTGGGTAACGTTGGTGTCCAAGTCGACCAGCGGCTTGACAGGTGTGTGTGCTGCGTCTGGCGCAACATTTTCGCGGTCGTCGTCTTCGATATGCGCAACAAAGGGAGAGGAGGCCGGGTCGTGGAAGGCCATGTCGATGTCGTCTTCGATGACGATTGAATCCGAGTATGCGTTTGACTTTTCTGGCGACATAGTTGGCATTGGTTCTTCCATGTCTGCGACTGGGACTGTCGAGCCTGTGGGTGATTAGTGCAGCAGTGTGGAGAGCGTTTGGGAATGTTGGTCTTGTGTTGTGGTGCGTTGTTTACATGTCCGTGCACATTGTTGCCCCTTCCCAACTCGGTAACCCCCGGTTTGACCGACAGACAGAAGGTTGGCAAAACCATGAACGATGCGTCGAGTTTTGTAAAAGAGAAACACATGGCACAGAGAAAAAAAATATATGTACAAACAATGTGGAAATGGGTCGATAGAAATAGTCTCAATGGACACGCATCGAATGCGCGCGTCTCTTACATCTCCCGCCATGCCTAACAGCGGGGTCAACATGTCTATAAATGGATCGTCTAGACTTTTCTAACCAGATACAACAATTAACAGCAGAGATGTTCAATGATTGATTGCTGCCTTCAATGCCCCAGCTAGTCTTTGGTACTCCTTCAGCAATTCATCTACTTCCTTCAGCTTCAAATCCTGTGCGTCTTTGGCTTCAAGAAAGCGCTTCACAGGCGGTGGTGTCTTTTTCAACTGCTCTAAAGCGGCGACTGCCTTTGCTCCTTTTTCATCGGGCGCAGGCATTTCCGCTGTTGTGGTTCGGCTGAGTGGTTCAGGCGAAGGACTTGTCTTTGGCGGTTCCTGGCTCGGCGAAGAGACAACCGGTGTGCTGCTGCTGCTGACAGCACGCGCAAAACGGGGCAGTACGTTCATGCTGGAGAACCGATTCAGGGGATTGAAATTGTTGCCCATATTGCGAAGAGAATCAACGGCGGAAATGTTACTCGCTGGTGGGGGTTCTGTTTTGGCTGGTGCCGGCGTCGGTGTCTTATCTTCTGTGCTTGGTGCAGACGTAAAAGTGACTCGTCGTCCGCTGCTGCTACCACCCGACCTAGTTGAGTCGACACTACGATCTCTGATTTGCCTCTTGCCGCCAAAGATATCAGCCATCTTGGCGTCCAGCCCTTTGCTCATGTTCTCTGGTGCCTCCTCGCCTTGAATCGAACTCGCGGCGCTGACACTCAGATTATCATCGTCGGCATATGCGCGAGTGGGAGAGTTGACAAGCTTCCTAGCATCTTCCAATGTCTTGGGAAGTTCTGGCTGTGCTTGCATAGGACTGTTAGGGTTCTTTTCCTTGAGACCACCGAAGAAGAATTTGAAGCTTGTGTCAAGGGTGGTGTTGATCCTCCCAAGGGCTTGATCCGCAGAGTCTAAGATTGAGTCACGTACCGCATCAGAGGCAGCCTCGATCTTGTTGGTCTGTGTTTGTATGAGATTGCTTAAGCGGCGCTGGGCTTTGGTCGTCGTAGGGCTTGATGGTTCCTTTGGTGCGGGTTTGCTGGTTGGGGTGGCGGGTGTTTGGATGAGATCTGGGGCGTCCGCCAAACCCAACGGCATAGGCGTGATCTCTGATTTGGGCGTCCCAGGTCTTGACTCTGGCTTTCCAGAAGCAGTCTCTTCGGAACGTAGCGAGGAAAGGTCAACTGTTTCTAGAAACGAGATGGCTGCCTCCAAATTGACCAGACAGTAGGCTGTTTCGCCATCCATCCGACTCGAGGCACGGAAGCGGTGAATAAAGTTCAAGTCACTTATGACGTTGAGGTGAACGGGTGGCATAGTGATGAGTGCATAGATGAGGGTTGGAAGAATTTCATCTGCAGACGAAGTAGCAGGAAAGATCTTGGACAGTGCTTCGACAATTGATTTGTGCGTAGCAGTTAGGTGCTGCACCTTGCCGAGGGGGTACTTTTCGTCGTTCATTTTAAGCAAGTCTTCCCGCGCGGCAGACAGATACTCTCGAATCTCAGGTTCCTTCTCTTTAGCCTTCTGGCGCTCTTCCTCTGTCAATTCTTCGCCAGTCATTAGGAGCTCCTGCAGTCCGATGCCCACCAGCGAGAGAGCTGCTGTTCTTGACCTGAGCTTGTGGTCTCTCTCCTCGTCGTCGGTGCTCCTGTGCCGCCATATTTTTTCGTAAACCTTCTCACACACTGCCCGCTCGACAGCCTCCTCGAGGGCCAATCGTTTGACCTCGAGCGCTTTTCTTGCTTTCTTGCGGTCGGCCATCTCGGTTGCGCTCAGCATTTGCTGTTCCCCTGATGGATCACTTCCTTTCCGTATGGATCCGGGCTTACTCGATGGAGCGGCATTCTTTTTCGAATCGGCGACGAAAGATTCGCTTGTCAGCCGGGCGGATAATGTCGCTATGTGTGTATTTATCTTGGAAGAAGCACGGCCGTAGAAGTCTTGGAACAGCTCGCCGAGGGCATCGGCGGACAGCGGTGTGGGATGTACTCTGGCGGTCAGGGACTCTAGGAATCTACGTGCGCGTCAGAAGCCCATCTAAAAGCGTGCAGGTACCAATAGATACCTCTCAGTCAAGCTGCGAATCTCTATGGGCAGCTCCTCGAATGTGTCTGGTGTCTTGGACTCTTGGTCGTCTTCCTCTTCATCCTCGACTTTCTTGGCAAACACGTCTCCCTCGGTGGATTCATCCTCCTCTGGCACCACAGCAGCCTTCAAGGGATCCAGCATATCTGACGAGCGCGTGCCTTGCAATGTGCTTGCGCGGCTTCGGGACAGCGGGCTTTTTTGGGCAGTCTCGAGACGTGTAAAAGAACGTGAAGGATGGAGGTTCTTGGGACGGTCGGCCATGGTGACGACAATGGCCGTAGGGACGGCGATGGTAGGAGTATATATTGGTAGAATGTATCAGGAGACTCCAAGTGTGTCGTGTGCCGGCATCGAAAGGAAAGATGGTGAAACTTGTGTCGACTACATACGCTCACGTCATGCGGCGGCACTTCCGCGAGCACCGGGCGGCGTCTGGATCCTGATGCGACGAGACCTCCAAGACATGCAAAATGACGGGGGAATGCTGTAGCGGGGAGAGGAGCGAGAGCTAGCGAGCGGCCGTGGGTGAGGTTTGGCGGATTGGCGTGTGATTGGCGCGCGATAGGAGTGGGGGGAGTTGAAGCTATCTGGAGCTTGCAGTTGCTATCGATCCCCCCGCACGTGCAAGTGCATGCAAGTGGCGGCCGCCAGCGCGTCTGGGGTCAAGTGAACCACGGATCGTCATAGATGCATGTGCTTGCATAGAGACAGCCGCAGCTCCCCTGCCCCGAGCTATCACACGTCTTCCTCCTTTCCGTCTTCTTCTCTGGATCCTGCAGTCTTTACCATCACTTTTCTTACAACATGCGACCACGCCCATTATTATGTACACCAACATCACACATCGCGGCTTCGTTCCTGCTCTCCTTCCTTGCCGCATGCGTCAGCAGCGCCCCGGACGTACCCATCCTGCCGCCGCCACCTCTGCCGCCCAGCACGCATAACACCGACAAGGAGTTTTCGCTCCGCCACATTTTCCACCATGGGACGTACAAGTATCCCGAATTGCATAGGCGGCTGGACGTGCCGGAGCAGGCGGCAGTGTGGATGGCCACCGACGAGGACCCGACTGACCGCGAACCAGTGCCACGGCTGCGCGTCAAGTCCGAGGCCATGACGATACAGAGACTCGCAGACCGGAGCAAAGAGACGATCAACGGAATATTGGACTGGGGCCGAATGACAGGAAAAGCTGTGCAACTTGCAGAGGAAGACTGGACTATGGACGAGATTCCGGGGCCCAACGTGACGGACAAGGAGACGGTGCTTAGTTTCGCGCGCATGGCTTCCAACGCCTACATACTAGAGCCGCATACGGGAGAATGGCAAGACGTTGGCGGAGGTTTCAACTACACCGAAGATTTTGGCTGGGAGTCGGATGGCCTGCGCGGACACATCTTTGCCGATACGGAGAACAGGACGGTTGTCATAGGGTTGAAGGGGACCTCACCGGCCATGTTCGATGGCTCCGAGACGACGACCAACGACAAGATCAACGACAACTTGTTCTTCAGCTGCTGCTGCGGCCAAGGCGGGCAATACCTGTGGCGGCAGGTCTGCGACTGCCAGACGTCGGCCTACCGGTGCAACTCGACGTGCCTCGTCACTGCGCTGCGCGACAAGAACCGCTACTACTATGCCGCCCAGGACTTGTACCACAATGTTACTGCGCTGTACCCGGACGCCGAGATTTGGATGGCGGGCCATTCTCTTGGGGGCGCGGTGTCGTCGTTCATCTCTCTGACGTTTGGACATCCAGCCGTGACGTTTGAAGCGGTTCCCGAGGCCATGCCAGCCTCGCGCCTGGGCCTGCCTGTACCACCGGGCCATCAGATAGGGTCGCTTCAGCAACGTAAGCATACGGGCGGGTTCCACTTTGGACATACAGCAGACCCCATCTACATGGGCACGTGCAATTCAGCTACGAGTGTGTGCACCATTGGCGGATATGCGCTGCAGAGCGTGTGCCACACTGGGCAGAAGTGCGTGTACGACACAGTCAAGGACTTTGGGTGGCGCATGGGCATTGGCACGCACAAGATTGTCGAAGTGATTCGAGATGTAATCCAAAAGTACGACAAGCCGCCCAAGTGCGAGGCCTATGTCGACTGCACGGATTGCTTTACGTGGGAGTACTTTGAGAGCAACGGCACGGAAAGCAGCACGACGAGCACCAAGCACACAGCAACATCAACGTCAAGGGAAACGAGCCGCACTAGGACCGAGACGTGCAAGACGCCTGGGTGGTGGGGGTGTCTGGATGAATCGACGACGAAGCCACCCAGCACGACGACGGTGACGACAACACTGACTACGTCGACGTGTAAGACGCCAGGGTGGTTCGGGTGCAAGGATGAGGTGACGACAACGACGACGATGACCTATACGACGACGGTTGCGCCGGCGCCTTCGGTGACGACCACTTCGTCCTCGCCCACGTCGACGTCGTCGTGCAAGTATCCCGGCTGGTTCGGCGGTTGTCTCGACGGCGATGAGCCGCCCAAGAAGACTCATCATCACCACCACCACAAGTCTAAGCCGACACCAACGCCGACGGGTACCAGTACGTCGTGTAGGTCTGAGGGCTTCTTTGGACTGATATGCTACGATGGATCGAAGAAGCACAGCAAGACGAGCTCAGCAGGGCCGATGACGGAGCGGATGGAGATGTAGCGGGTGTCTTGAGCACAGTGGGATGCGACGGACAAAGGGGTGATTGGGCGTAGTGGAATGGGTGCTTTTGTTGTTGAATGCGCTGTTAGCGTGTCTGGGCGCAAAAGGGATGCATTATATCCTGGTGTTGGCTTGTCTTTTTTGCTTTTGGCTGGGTTGGATGGGGCTATGGCGCATTAGGAGTACTGGCATTTGCGACTTTTGCATGTGCACGTTGACAATGCCATGGCGAGCTATTCTCGGTGACTGTTCCGACAGGGCAAGGCGAAGTACTCCGTAGTTTGGACGCGGGAAGGTCGAGACGAAACGCCGGATCGGGCGCAGCGTAGAATGCTGATAAGTCACTTTTCTGAAGCAAAACAAGGCACCAAGCAAGCGCAGGCACCAAGTGCTGGTACCAGGTTGATAGTGAGCCAGGCCAGGTCAGGTTGAGGTGCTGGGCATGTCACGCGCATGTCTCGCTGCCATGAACCAAGTCGGCGACGTCGTCGTGACTGGCAGAGCCTGGCGACTCCACGCCCGATATTGTATGGGACAGGCCCCGAGGGCCGTCCTGGTGCATGCGGCTGGTTTTGTGGTGTCGTCACGTACTACTTTTTTCTTGTCGTGTCGCACCGCAGCCAGGAGCGAGGGGGTTTGGCGAGGGCGTGCAGCGGCAGGGAGAGGTGCCTGAGCAGGGCGGGCCGAAGAGGAGCAGCGGTGGCGACCGGGGTGCGCGGGCGCGGCCCTGGGATTGGCGGGTGACTTGGCCGGTGACGAACTGGCGGTCTGGCGGTCTGGCGGGCTGGGTTGAGTCGGGACGCTGCGAGGGCTGGCTGCGGCAATCACGGTTTCCGGCGAACGACGCGAGCTCCCCACCTACCCTTTGCGGGCGGCCGATCCGCCCAGGCCCAGGGTCCCCGAGCTTGGTGCGTCGAGGGCGCGGTTTCAGTCCATCTCGTCATCATCATCATAATCATCATCGTCACCCGGACAGCCACCGCCCACGGTGCCCACCCTTGGGCGCGCCACTGCGGCGCCTCCACCGCGGCTGCCCAGGTGCCCCCTCGTGTGCCCTCGTCCACCTCGACCCGCCGTCTGCTGTCGTCTTGCGCGCGCCGTCATGTGCGCGCGACACGTAGGGCCACAGCTGGCCACGCAGCGTGATGCGCCCAAAACAAAGCACGGCGTCGAGCAGCTGGCCGCGCGAGCAAGGAGCGCCTCGCAGCCGTTGGCATAGGCCAGCCGCGCTAGAAGGCCCAATGTCGCAATGGACAGGGGCGACAGGGCGATTTTAGTATGCGATTGTCGGGCCCAGCGCAGACGAGCTAGCCCCGCCGCCGTGCCTTGGAAACAGCCTGTTTTCTTCGATTGCCCATAAGACGCTCGATCGCCGATACATTGATTCCCTTCTGCACTCCCTCCATCCCCATCCTCCGCCGCCGCCGCGCCCAGCACCGCTGCCACGCTCCGCCCGCCGCCGCCGCCGCCGCCGCCGCCGCCGCGCCCTCCCTCTGTGTTCCGCCCTGCTCCGTCTTTTTTTATCCTCAGCCCTACCCTGACCCTCCCTCCCGCCTGTCACGGGACCGCCAGCTCCCTCCTCTGCTGCTCTGGTTCTGGATCCCGTCCCTGCGTCGGTGCGCAACCCACGCCCGCCAACTTTTGGTCCCCTGCCACCAATTGTCCACGACGACTTGGCCCGCCGTCATCGCCTCGTCGCCCCTCCAAAAAGAAGGGCCTTTTGCCAACGGTGCCGCCAAACCGTTCCCTCTGTCCAGGGCTGTGCCTGTCCGTCGGTCCTGTGTGCCTGGCTGTGTGTGCGCGTGTGCTGCTGCCAAAGCGTATCGCCTCACGCTTGGCCACCCCCCCTTGGCTACGTCATAACGGCAATCCCCACCATACCCACACGCAGCAGTGCCCCTTCAACCACGCCTGCCTCTCAACACGCTCAACTTATTCCCGAATACCTGCTGCCTTCTGCACCTTCGAATTTCATGCCCTTCCGCCCCTACTTGTCTGCACTCTGACCGGCTTCCCTTTGTTTTTTCCCCAACCACGTCCACGCCTCGTCCTGACGCGTGCGCACGGTCCCACACCATGTCCACACCTGTCCTATCGCCACGCCCGCGCGGTCCCTCACACACTTCCTCTCGCCCCCGCGGTTCGGGATCGACGCCAATGACCAGGCCAACAAACCCAATACACACCTCAAGCGCAATCCCCCCTCTGACGCCCCGCATGAATGGCGTAGCAAAGACGCCCAGCCATGTGGCGTCACAAAAACCAAGAGAGCCCTCGACCCCTTCGCCCAACTACTTTGGCCTGACCGTCAGCAACACCGACCACTTCTCCTCGAGCGCTGCCCAGCACATCCGTGGCAATTGGAGTCCGCCCAATTCTAATGTCCGCTCGACTGCCGCTGCATCTCCCAGGGTCATACCCGTCGAGCAAAACCCAGAGTTTGAGCAGTTTAAGAAACAGTCGGAAAACAACCGCGCCTTTGCACTCGGCAGCTTCGACTTTGCTTCGCCCGGCCTCAAAGCAGCATCATCCAAGTCTTCCTTCTTCAGCAACTTTGACTCACAGTCGATGCCACCACCCGACCGGCCAGACAACAAGAGCGACACCAGCGACGACCAAGATCTGTCCCCCAAGCCACGCTCACCCAAGCGCATGCTGTCCGACGAATCTGCCCTGTTTCCTGACCGCCCGCGACGGAATTCGCCTGCTAGCTTCGACGGTCCTGGCCGCTCAGATGCTGTAGCTCAATTCGCTGAGCCTCGCGTGCCACGTCCATCTTTGCCTTACACGCAGTCCCGTATCTCAAATGCTTCAAGATCGAGCCGCTCCGAAACGCTGCCTGCGACGTTTGAGGAAGGCAATGGCACCGACGGCCCTACCATGGCAACTCCCCAGCATGTCGTCAACGTGCTTCAATCCTCAATAGAAGAAGTCCTTTTGCTGGACCTCCGCGTCTCAACACAATACGCAAAGTCTCACATCACAGGTGCACTGAGTCTATGCATCCCAACCACCCTGCTCAAACGCGCATCCTTCAACGTCCAAAAACTTGCAGAGACATTCAAACAAGACGACCAAAGAGAAAAGTTTGAACGCTGGAGAAGCTGCAAGCACATTATTGTCTACGACGCCAATTCGTCTCAACTCAAGGACGCAACCACTTGTGTTAACACACTCAAGAAGTTTACCAGCGAAGGATGGTCTGGCGGCACCTTCATCATCCGGGGAGGTTTCCAGACTTTCTCGTCAACTTTCCCATCCTGGATCACGTCACAGGGCTCAGGCAGTCCTACGTCTGGTACCGCCGCACTCAGTCTCAACTCCGATCTGCCGGCGGTTGCGCCTGTAATTGGTGGCTGCCCCATGCCTGCAACGCAAAACGCGGCAAACCCGTTTTTTGGCAACATTCGGCAAAATATGGATCTGATTGGTGGTGTCGGCCAAATGCCTGTGAAGCTGCCCGCAGGCATAACCCAGTCAGTTCAAGAGGATCTACCGAGGTGGCTCCAGGCTGCCGCAAGACCTCAAGACAAGGGCAAGACCGTGGCCGAGCGTTTCCTGCAAATCGAAAAGCGCGAGCAGAAGCGAATGCAAAAGGCCTTGTCTGGCCAAGTCATCTACGATGCCCCATCGTCTTCGGGAAACAGCCCATCCGAACACATTCAGATTGCCGGTATCGAAAAGGGATCCAAAAACCGCTACAATAACATTTGGCCCTACGAGCACACCCGTGTCAAACTGGAAGAAGTTGCCGAGGGAAGCTGCGACTATGTCAATGCCAACCATGTCAAAGCCTCATATTCAAACAAGCGTTATATCGCAACGCAGGGTCCCATACCGGCTACCTTCAAGGTGAGTTCTTTGCTGATACACAAACCTACCGCAACAGACTTGGCTAATTGCCTCTTTAGGACTTTTGGAACGTCGTATGGCAGCAGGATGTTCGTGTCATTGTCATGCTGACCGCTGAGCAAGAAGGCGGACAGGTCAAGGCGCATAACTACTGGTCAGACAAGAAGTACGGACATCTTCACTTGAACAGCCTCGGCGAACACAAGGCATCTCTGGAGCCGTCCAAGATCCATCGCCACAGGGAGCAGTCTCGGCCGTCCATGGGCCAACGCAGGTCAACCAACCCGCCTAGACTTGCCAACTTCACCACCGAGGCAACTACCGCGCCTTCCAACCAGGATCAGCCCTACGTAACTGTTCGCAAGTTTACGCTTTCCAATGACAACGAGCCATTTGAGCGCATGCGTGAAATTACTCAGCTTCAATATTCTCACTGGCCTGATTTTGGCGCACCAGCACACCCCACACACCTTCTGGGCCTGATTGAGCAAACAGACGCTGTCGTGCGCTCTGTTAACGGCGGTTCGCCTTCACAACCCGACCCACCCAACACACGTCCAGTCATTGTGCATTGCTCTGCTGGATGCGGACGTACCGGTACATTCTGCACCGTAGATTCGGTCTTGGACATGCTTAAGCGGCAACGACAAGCCCGCCACGCGAGGCAAAGCAACAACAATTCTAACAACAAAGAAAAGAATGACGACGACTGGGTGAACAACGAGGACATTGATCTCATTGCCAAGACCGTAGAGGATTTCCGTCTCCAGCGCCTCAGCATGGTGCAGAGCCTACGACAATTTGTCCTCTGCTACGAGAGCGTCATGGAGTGGCTCGTTGAGCAGCATCCCAAATCCGCGTAGAGCGCGACCCCACCAGGCGTGGCTTGGAACGACGGAAGTACAGTTGTACCTACACACTTATGACACGGACATGAGCGATATGCATTTGAACATGGTTACGAAAACAATCGGAATTGGAGACAAGCAACGGGCGGCGCATACATCATCATTGTCTTCTTCATTTGGTGAAGCTCATTGGGAGGCGTTTATTTTCTCCATCTCTCTCTCTCTCT
>JAODYC010000211.1:0-13241 GCA_026262405.1 Curvularia hawaiiensis | reverse complement strand
GAGAGAGAGAGAGACGGACAGGTCGTAGGCGCTTAACAATGACGTATGCAATTGACCAAATGAAACATTTGTGAGGAATGGAGAAACCAAAAGGAAATGTCGTCAGGGCAGAAAATGCGAATAATGGCCCGGTACTCTTTGCCGACACTTTTCGCAGTCGTCCCGATAGCCCATGCTGAAACGACCCATGCCAGTCAGAGCACCGCTTCGCTTGCGGCCGCGAGGCGTATCGGGCGAGGCAGCCGTCGGGCGTGTCTCCGTATCCATGGCATCAGCCGTAGTGGCTGGCGAGACAGAAAGGCGCGACAATTGCGACTGGGTGAGAGCAGTGGGTGTATCAGGAATATCGTCGTCCTCTGAGATGGGCGAAGGCATGCGTCTACTTCGGTCGTCGTTGGCGCCTTGCTTGCATCCTTTCCATACCGGTGGCGGTTGCTGCATGCAAGGTACAGGCATGTTGTTCACGTCCATTCCGCCCGCTGAGCCGCTGGTTGGGTAACCTATACCGCTCATGCTGCCCCGCTTAAAAGAAGGATGGATAGGTGTTGGTATCCGACCGTTGCTGTTAACAGAGTCGGAGTTGAACAATGATGGTCGGAGCATGGGTGGTCGCATGAAACTGTTACCAAAGGAGCTGAAGGCAGGCGACTCTGGTGGTTGGCTCCGTACATCGGCGTCGTCGTCCATGTCCATGTCGCAGTCCATTCTGCTCGACTCTCGTGATATGCTGAAAAACCCATCTTGGATGGAATCTGGCGAATCTAACCCTCCGTGGTCTGACAGTACCGGCGTAATGGAACGAACGTCCGTGAACAATCTGGGTGGAGATGGCGTGTGGAAGGGCCGGTGGGGCAAACTCGACTGCTGCTGATATTGGAACTGGCCATTATTTGTGTGGTGTGCAAAGCCTGGCCGCGATTTCTAGGGTTCCGGTTAGCCAGAGTCGACACTTGTGTGGTAGACCGACCTGCCTTTGTGTACCTGTCGTCGTCAAAATCGGAGTCGTCGTCATCGTCCCGATCGCGCTTCCGGTTCATGACCTGAAACATGGACATGGAGGCTCGTGCAAATAACGGTTGCTCGGTAATTAGTGGTTGGTGACGCTGACGCTGCTCAAGGACCGTATTGCAGCGCAGGATTGTGCAGCAAACACGGCGAAGGAGGGGTATGTAAATGGGGATCCGGGGTTGCAGTTGAAGAGCCTGAAAATATGTTTTGAAGCACACAGGCGAGGGGCTGATACGGCTATCAGGGGCGGGTGCGGTGTTTCAGGTCGCATGAAAAGAACCCTGGTTTGTGTTGTGGAGTCGGGCGCCTCTCACGGCCTGGCGCTCGGGTAGAGGGCAGTCTTGGATGGCACCGGGAAGTCGAGGGTCCGTTGCCTGCATTGGCAGGCTCCCAGCAGCAGCAGCTGTTTGGCGGTATGGATGATGGAGGGTGTGGCGCAGCGTGGTGGAGTGCAGTAGCCAGCCTACTAGCCTGTTGCCTGCGAAGTGAGGCCGAGGGCAGCGCGCAGCCGGGCACCGCCGCATCACGTGGTTGGAGTCGTATGCATGAGAAAGGAGAAGAGAGGTGAGATGAGCTTGGTTTTGTCGTCGTCAGCCGCAGATGGCGTCTTCCTGGACATCGAGGGCCAGCTGAATAGGCGCCTTGTGGGAGTACGCCATGGCACTGGCTGGGAGAGGGGTCGTGCAGTAGTGGTGGATGTTAGGTGTTGACTTGTTGTGTAGGCACGAATGAGAGAGCGACCGACACCTGTCAATGGACAGGATACACGAGCCAAGTGACTGCTCGAGCCAAGTGACTGCTCACAAAATGCTTTGTATCTGTCAGGCTTGCAGCAGCCAACAGGAAGCCTGCCGTTGGAGTATGTCAGGCCCAGGCGTGGCGGACCTGCAGGGCGGTGTATCGATAACTCTAATGGCAAGCAACTTGCCCCACCTTGGCCAAAAGTTGCCAGGGCCACTTCAAAATAATTTGGCTGCATACTATGACTGTACGGTACTCGACGGTACTACCAACGCGCCCTCGACTTGACAAGCGCCCAAAATATTCTTCGCCTTCAGCCCAGCCCCGCCCGACCTCGGAGCTACTTTCTGCGTACATCTGCGCCTGCAGCTGAGTCAATTGACCTTTGATCCTCGACACAACCATACAACCCACCCCACCTCTGCGCCTTCCACACTGATAGGCAACCCAGCATCCTGCAGCTGTGCCCTAGTCAATGTAAGACTGACCGCAAATCGCCTCTCCTGATGTTGTATGCTCACGACTATAAAGTTGTAAAGCAATTTCGCCAGTTACACGGCCAGACACACACACTCCAGCAACATGGCTTCCCAAGATCAGACTGCCAACCTCAGCGACGATGTGCGCGGTACGTAGCCATCCGACGCCCCATGCAGAGAACAAAACCATACTAACATCACTGCTCAGTCCTTGGTTACGACCCGCTGATTCCTCCCCAGCTCCTCGCCCAAGAGCTCCCCATCCCTGCCCACGCCCAGCAGACCGTTGTCCAAGGACGCAGAGAAGCCGCCAGCATCATCACACAGAAAGATGACCGCCTCCTCGTCATGGTCGGCCCCTGCTCGCTCCACGACCCAGAATTGGCCGTCGAGTACTGCCAGCGTCTCAAGGCCCTGGCCGACAAGCTCAAAGACAACCTCTGCATCATTATGCGCGCCTACCTCGAGAAGCCACGAACAACCGTTGGATGGAAGGGTCTGATCAACGACCCGGACATTGACGAGACGTACCAGATAAACAAGGGTCTGAGGGTCTCGCGCAAGCTGTTTGTCGATCTCACCTCGTCTGGCATGCCCATTGCCTCTGAGATGCTCGACACCATCTCGCCACAGTTCCTTGCCGACCTCATTTCCCTCGGTGCCATTGGCGCGCGAACAACAGAGTCCCAGCTTCACCGCGAGCTCGCGTCGGGTCTCTCTTTCCCCATTGGGTTCAAGAACGGTACCGACGGAGGCTTGACAGTGGCAGTTGATGCTATTGGTGCTGCGGCTGCTAAGCACCACTTCATGGGTGTGACCAAGCAGGGTCTGGCGGCCATCACTCGAACAGCGGGTAACGAGCACTGCTTCGTCATTCTCCGTGGTGGATCAAAGGGCACCAACTACGACAAGGACAGCATCAAGGCTGCCCGCGAGGCTTTGAGGAAGAAGGGCCTACCTGAGGTTATGATGGTCGACTGCTCACACGGTAAGTCCCTTTTCCCTTGTTTCGTTTCGGAAGTCATGTTAGGAAAAGAAAGACATGCCTCTAATACATGAGCAGGCAACTCGAACAAGAACCACCGCAACCAGCCCCTCGTAGCAAAGGACATTGCCGACCAGATCCGCAACGGCGAGACGGGCATCGTCGGCGTCATGATCGAGTCCAACATCAATGAGGGCAACCAGAAGGTCCCACCCGAGGGCCCCAGTGGCCTCAAGAAGGGCGTCTCCATCACCGACGCCTGCATCGACTGGGAAACCACTGTCGACACCCTCGAGAACCTCGCTGCTGCTGTCGCTGACAGGCGAGCAAACAAGGCCACAACCAACGGTACACACTAGACTCTTTGCCATGGGTCGTGTGTGGTTATGCGTGTATGAACAATGGGACTTGTATGTGTATCTGGTATCTGGCGTTTTCTTTTCTTTTCTCTTTCATTTTCACCAAAAATAAAAACATCTGGGTTCTGGAGAAGTGGTTCGACGCTGCGATGAGGGTTACAAAAACACCGTTTTGAAAATGGATTTGACTTTTTCTTTCCAACTTTTTTTCTTGGGGAACATGCTGAATGTCAAACATGTGTTGAATCGTTATTGAAGTCCAATCGGGGTATCTTGAATATCCGGTCGCTATGGGCTCGTCATCATGGAAAACGCCTTCTCCATCATTCTTCTTCTTCCTCTTCCTCCTCTTCTCGTAACATACTTGCTCTGCCCCTCCCACCGGTACTCGTCCTGCCGCTCATTCTATCCGCCCTCTCTCCCACAAACACGTCGCCCGTGCATTCTGTACGACACCTCGGACACTTTCTCTCCTGGTCTCGTCGCCCCCGGTAGTAACTGTTCGCACACGCATCGTGCCATCTCACCCCGCAATCTCGATTGTTGCACCTGATCCCTACCGTGACAATTTCCCTGCACCCCTCGCAGTCCCGTATGCGAATGATTTCTCTTCCGTCTTCGTTTTCATCGGCAGACTCATTATACGTCTCCTTGAGGTAGGCGCGCAGTTCCATGAGAGCCCGCGGTGCAAGCGAGTAGTAGCCTGCGCGCGACTTGTGGAAGAATCCCTGGGCCACGAGGCTGTCGAGAACCATATCGGCTTCGGCAATAGATATGCTCGTGTCGGCGCCTTGTGCCTGTGTATCCTGGGTCTCGCCGTTGAATTGCGTGTTGCCGTTTACTTGGCTTTGCCGGTTGCGCCGTGATATGCGTGCCAGCTGTGATGCTTCCGTATGCTTCACAGCCATTGTTTCGCGCACACTATTGTTGTTCGTTTCAAACATGTGGTCGAGTAGGCGGCGGATGTATGCGATTTCGTTGGCGGAGAAGGTGGTAGCGAGTTGAGTGAGTGCGTCGCTTGTGTTGTTGACGAGTGCGTAAACAGTGTCTTTACTTTGTTGATCGCGCGTGGAGCGGATCTCGTAGTCAAAAGCTTCCAGTTTGGCGTTGATAGTTTGGATTGTCGATGTCAGATAGGGCTGCGTCACATCGCCTTCTGTCCATGGGCGGTCGGGGTCTACGAACATGTTAGCTCGAGGACATGTTCCAGAAGCTGGTTGACCGACTGAATGCCGTCATTATGTGTGCTAGGATGGGCTTCATCTCATCTACGGTAAGGGCTCCATGGGTCTGAAAGGCTTGGAGAAACGCGCGGTGTATTGAATTATAGCTCGCATCTTCTACCGGCGCGCGAACGAACGGCGATTCACTTCGAGACATGGCGATGTCTAGGAAAGGGTTACGCGGCTTGCGCGAGGGGAGTCTGAGGTTTGAGTGTTTGGACGCGGGGTTCGTGTTCAAGAACTGACAGCGAGGGCGGGGAAATTTAGAAACGCGAGAACGCGAAAGCACGTGAGCACGTCGTATCACCTACTCTACTCCAGCGGCATTACGTTACGTCCATTCGGCGCCAGAGGAACTATGAATACGGCGTCTACTTCACCAAGTCGTATCAATATTGACATCAGAGTGTTCGCTCCATTATACACGCCACTATAAGAGGTGAACCGGCCGCCAACCAGTCCAGAAGCTTGTAGAAACACCCTTGAAGCCCTCGGGCTTTGCATAGTCTAAGTCAATTCCAACGCCTATTCATGCCCATCCTCTCGTGTAATTCGTTGTAGTTAAATCAATAATAGCCACCTAATATCTCGCCCTGCCTCTTGCACCTTCACACGATACAGTATCCTCTTTCTCCAGCATAAACATCCCCATTGCCATAGCCCCATAGCATGTAAACATTTAAACAGGCAGATCGGAATTCCGTGTTGCGCCACTTATTGCCTGTAGGGCCTTTGCAATGTACGGCCCGATGATAGGTATGTTGCTCACGAAGCCCGCAATGGTTGCGAGAAAGTCGCCAAACAGAACAAGTATACCGTACAACTCTACGATGAAGCCGATGAATGCCCAGCGCATGAGGATAAGCGATATGCCAGCGACGAAGGCGAGGGTGCCTTTCCACTTTTGCTTGCGGGCGAAGAAGGCGACCGTCTTGGTTGTTCCGATGATGAGTGTGAGTCCGATTATGAAGAGTATCTATTCGAAGTGCGTTAGAAACGCTTATGCAGGGGGCGAGTGAAGCGGGAAGCGTACATTGCCCATGGCCAGCCTGTACACATGTCAGCAAGATACTTGTATACAGCCGAATGCATACGTACATTGCGCGATCAAAAAACATCATGACACCACCCATTAGAAAGAGTCCGCCTGTCCATCCGATCAGTCTTGAGTCGCATGACGAGCGCATTCGCAAGGTTGGGCGCATACCTACCCCCAGAACAGAAGGCGACCCCAATCTCTATCCGTCATGTCAGCAGAAATCCCAGTGAGCAGTTCCAGGGTGAGTCGTTGCGCATCGTACTTTGGGTATCTGAAAGCCACATAGTCGGCATCTTGAATGTGTGTGGCGTGTGTGAGTCGCTGCGTGCGAGAGGATGGAGACGAGAAATGTCGAGTCGGTATCGCAAGACGACCAGGCAGCAAAACTGACACCTAGGCTCGAGGTATATCTGGCACAAAGGTGCTGACTTTGGTATGCCTGTTTCGTGTCCGCTTGGCGAGTGTCGAAACGCGGGCGCGGTGATTGACCAACCGGCCCGGAGCTCCCCCCTGCTAGCGCATCTGTTCTGGCGGGCGAGGGCTTAAAATTCTGGTCGCATGCTCCTCGACTGTACCACCTTCACAATCCAAACCGGATCAAAGCAAACACCGGAACATTGGGGACAATTAATGCATCGTTCTATTACGATATCCGCGCTGCGCTAGAAATACAACAATCATGTAGACATCGCCCTGACAACAGCATGCCTCGAGCTGCTGTAACTAGGAGTCCTCGCGCGAGGTCCTGGTATACCGTCTTATGGGCGTAGAAGAATCCTGGATCACGGTTAAGCCGGAGCACCTCCTTGAGCCACGAGTCGAGAGGCTTGTGGTGGGTGGAGAGTAGCTTGACTTTGATGATCATACATATACTTTGAAGCCAGCCCGTCTGGCCTAAGCCCTAAGCTCCACGTTCGTTTCGTGCACGATTGGTGAGAGCATGGGTGTGACCCTGCGGAACAAATGGCTGGTCTCACTCGAAAATCTGGCCAACTGCTAGGTAACCTCAGAAGCTGGGTACGTTGTGCGGTGGTTGGGGTTGGTAAACTGCCTTCAACATCCCTCTGAGCGCGGAGCTGCAGCCACCGGACCGTCATCGAATCTAGCCCTCACTTCAAAATGGTGTGCGCACCTCTTGCCGCAAGATAACCTTCTGATACGTTCTGCGGCATTGTCCTGATGCTGCCAAACACTTCCTTGTTGTGGTATCTCAGACGCGTCTTGGGATCTGTGTACGGCGCAGGAAGACCAGTCACGTCGCAATACTTCTTCTGACTGCTCGGATGAAAACTGGGCGCAGATTCAATGTTTGTGTACGTAGGCGCAGGGCCAGTAGCGTTTCCTGCCGCAGCGGCTCGGCCGTTCTTCTCCAGTACCAGTGTGCTCAGACTCTGAGCCGCCTGCGCAATGTTGGGCTGTCGGCCACCGTTGCCAGCTGGAGTGGTGCCTTCATTTCCTGTGGCCGGAGTGGACATGCCGCTGTTGTTCTGCGTGGCCATGACGGATGCTTCTTTTCGTGAAGCCTCGCCGAGGATCTGCTTGAGGTTCTTGTTGCGGCGCTGTGGAGGCTTCCAGTTGAGGTTCCGGAAGGGCTTGGGGACTGCATAGATATCCAGCTTGTCCAGAAGCGCTTGGTGCGTCTTTTCATCGGAAGCGGCTGTGAGAGGTGCCATGGTGCGGGAATTGGAGGAGTAGGATACAAGAGTTGTAGCTGGCTATGTCGCGTTCGTTCGGTAGCGCCTCGTCGCGGTGCTGGTTTAGAGGCTTCGGATATAAAGTCGCTTGGGTACTGTGGAGGTAGATAAAATCAAAATACGCGCTTTCCTTCTCTTTTCTGGTCAGAGAAGGATGCGAATAACAGACGTGTAGGGATGATGATGCTGAGCTGGAGACGGAGCTTGCGGAGGTGGAGCTCTCCCGACGGACCTGCATCAAGTCGCTCACACTAGCTGTTTTGATCCTCCCCACCAAACATCTCCAGGCCGTACACACGATATCAACGCCGCACAGCCGCAGAAATGGTAAGCTGTAAAGACATGTCTCTTTTACTTGAGATATACATCTGACCCATCCGTAGGAAAGCCCTCACGAACACCAGCAGAGCCAGCTGCTTGCTCGCATCATCAACAATGTTGTCAGTGTGCCAACTCCCTCGAGAAAAAGACCATGATTATGCTAACAGCTATGAAGGAGAAACTGAACGAGGCCATCATGATGTTGAATAAGAATCTTCAGGAAATCAACATTCAGAACATGGACACGGAGCTGGTGGCCCAGATGTTCAAGAACTACCAATCCAATGTCCTCTTCCACCTTGAAGGTAAGCATGACACGGTCGACGAGGTATTCAGAGAAAACGCTAACGAATTATAGCCACAAACGGTCTCAAGGATCCTGCGTGAGTCTGAGCGGCTGCCGGTGCTGTGTGTGCAGACTAGATTACCCATACAAACAAGTATTGTAAACAGCAAATGCATTTAGGAGATAGCTTGTAGTTGAATTGGAGTAGGCGCGTAGTTGAACGACTTAGATACCCGGATAATGAGAAATGATGATTGAAGTATTGCTGCAGCCTTAGTGAGCATAAACCATGCAGTGTATATTCGAGTAGCATGCGGAGACGGGCCCGGGCCACCAAGCTGCAGTACCATACCTGGAGAGCCTCAAGACAGTCGCAACCACGACGTCGCGCATGCTCCGCAACCATCGCGCTAACCAGACACACGCACCCGCGACACTCCCCAACTGCGACATGATCTAGACATCCGACGCACAGCTACAGCCTACCTTCATTATTCCCACAGACATGGCTCCCTCGGCGATTGACGAGGTGCCGCAGCCCGCTGGTCGCAACCCTCCCAAACCTCCGCCAAAGCTATGGAGCGTGTCAGAACCACCATTTGAGGGCTTCAAGCCTGTTGACCAAGAAGGCTGGTCGCGCAGCAACAGCGAGACCGCCATCGTCATCGACAATGGTACTACTCGCTCATCCACAGCGCCATCATATCCACACAAGCTGACGCATTGCAGGCTCCTCAGCCGTTCGCGCAGGATGGTCCTTTGACTCGAAGCCTCGATTTTCTGTCCTTCCCAACATGGCCCGGTATCGCGACCGCAAACTCAACCGAACCTTTACCTTCATCGGATCAGATGTCTACGCGGATGGCACGGCGCGAGGCCAGTCGAAGCCTGTTTACGAGCCCGGCAGTAACATTATCAACAACTGGGATGTCATGGAGGGTGTGCTAGACTACTGCTTTGTCAAGATGGGCGTCGACGGGCGCTCAGGGCGCGTAGACCGGCCTATTGTCATGACGGAGCCCATCGCCAACTTGGGCTATTCAAGAAAGAGTACGTGAGCCTGCGCAGAAAGGACTCCTGTGATTATACGTTGCAATTCGCTGACGATATACCCAACAGCCATGTCTGAGATTCTGTTCGAGTGCTACGGCGCACCCTCGGTTGCATACGGTATCGACTCGCTCTTCTCTTACTCCTACAACGGCGGTCGCAGCGGCTTGGTCATGGACTCCTCATATACATCCACTCACGTCATCCCCGTCGTCGACTCGAAGCCTCTCTTGTCGCAGACAACGCGACTCAACTGGGGCCGCTTCCAGTCCGCACAATACCTGCTGAAGCTTCTGAAGCTAAAGTATCCCACCTTCCCTGGTAAGATCAGTGACAATCAGGCCGAGGATCTGGTCCGAGAGCACTGCTATGTATCGCAAGATTACGAAAACGAGCTTAGTCACTATCTTGATTGGACAGGTCTTGAAGATCGAGACCACACAATTCAGTTCCCCTACACGGAGCAGATTGTAGTGCAGAAAACTGAAGAAGAATTAGCGGCCGCGGCCGAGAAGCGCAAGGAGAGTGGTCGAAGATTGCAAGCGCAGGCTGCGAAGATGCGCCTTGAAAAGCTAAAGAAGAAAGAGGAGGAATTGGAGTGGTGCATACAACTACAGGCACAACTCGAGGAGATTACCACCAAAAAGGAAAAGGCACGCGTATTGGAGTCGAATGACTTTGACGACGAGAATCAGCTTAACAAACGAGTCAAGGAGCTGGAGTTTGCCATAAAGAAGGCCCGCAATAAGGACCTTGGTGAGACAGAAGAGGAGCAGGTAGAAGCACCTACCTTCCCCCTCCTTGACGTTCCGGATGATCAATTGGACGAAGAGGGTATCAAGCAGAAGCGACAGCAACGATTGATGAAGTCTAACTACGACGCCCGTCAGCGCGCAAAGATAGAGAAGGAGAAGGAGAAAGCACGACTGGCAGAAGAGCAGCGTCTCGATGATCAGCGGAGAGAGGAGGACCCTCAAGGCTGGATCGAAGAGCGCAGAATAGCACGTCAAGCAATTATCCAGAAGATCAAGGATCGGGAACGACTAAAGGCAGAACTCGGAAATCGAAAATCTCTTGCAAACCAGATGCGGATGAAGTCCATCGCAAACCTCGCCTCGGACGCCCCTACCAAGAAAAGACGGCGAGGCGGCGGTGACGACGACACGTTTGGTGCCGATGATGCCGATTGGGGTGTCTATCGACAAATTGCGACAGGTGAAGGCTCCGACGACGAAGAAGAGGAGGATCTCACCAAGAACCTTAAAGAGATTGAATCCCAGCTCCTCAAGCACGACCCCAATTTTACTGAGGAGTCAACACGCGAGGCACAGACTGATTGGACCAAGAGCATACTTCATTCTTTCCTGCATGGCCCCTATCCCTTCGATCCAGAATCTCAGAAGGAGATCAACCAGATCCACCTCAATGTTGAGCGTATCCGCGTCCCAGAAGTCGTTTTTCAACCCACAATCGCTGGACTCGACCAAGCAGGCATTGTAGAAATCGCATCTAACATCCTTACTGAGCGCTTAGGCGACTCCCCTTACCGCGACGACGTCCTTAAAGACATTTTCCTAACTGGTGGCAACACCATGTTTCAAGGCTTCGAGGAGCGCCTTAGAGCCGAGCTGAGAGCGGTGCTCCCGGCGGAGCAAACGATCAATGTGCGAATGGCGAATGATTGCGTGTTGGATGCTTGGAGGGGAGCTGCGCAATGGGCAGCGAAGAAGGAGTCGAAGCGGAATTTCATTACCAGAGAGGAGTTTTTGGAAAAGGGCGCTGAGTATATCAAAGAGCACGATCAGGGCAATGCTGCTTATTAGGGCACTCTACATATCTGTTGGCTCAATCATTTTCCGTGTTTAGTGTAATATCAATGGTGGTTAGAAGGCGCATCGTTTTCCATGAGGTTTTGCAGATGGATAATCATAGTCTCTTAGCATATGAAACAGGATACTTAGCCATGCTTGTGTACTATCTAAATCAATACTGGCCAAGTGATATTGGGCGTGTGTATGCGTGTCTTACAGTATGCATATCTACTACCACGGCAATAACCTTTTGTCAAGCCAACATCTTGGCCCAAACCCTCCTTGTTAGTCTGCTGGGATCCAGAAACTGGCTTTTGGTTGTAGCACTTGCTCAATCGCGTGAAATGGCAGTTAGCATTTGGGCTATGCTCTAGCGCTACAATGGCTTCTCCATTGTACCGGACACCTCGGCATGCGTGTATTCAATCCAAGCATAGTGTATGATATGGGTATCACGATCCAAGGTTATGGACAAAGCAAAGACACGCAGTTTGTTTCAAGCTTAGTCCGCGGAACTTACTATAGCGGGCGCCAACCAAATGGAGGGTACGATAATCGCCAGCACCCTGGACCGAGGAAAGATGCTGAGACACTGATGCTTGAAGGGCCGATTAAAGCTTTCCTGCTACGGGAGACAATCTGCCCGCAGCTTCTCATACGCTCGCCATGGCGTGAACAGGGTTATTATCGTTGAACAGCCGGACCGTCGCGGCTAGTTAATCCGGGAATCGAGGATAGTACTGTGTAGGTAAAGAAGTGTGGATTTCAGCCGTGTACATATAAGAGGTACGTATCAGCGATTCGCCCCGGTCCCCGTTTTCTCGATCTTACAGAGTAATAGATTTCGCACTTCCATCTTATTCTGCTTTTAAGATATTGAGGTATGATTGATGCAAGATTTCACTACGTAGCTATTCTAACAACTAGCGCAGCACCAATCCAAACATGCCTTCTACTGTTCTCATCACAGGTGCAAACCGCGGTATAGATCCTGAACGCCTATCCGATATCATGTTCTCATAAATTTACCCAGGGTTCGGGAAGGCGTTGGTGGAGGCATATCTTTCTGTTCCCGACACCACCGTGGTAGCCACAGTCCGTGATGTAACCAAAGCCGAGGCCTCTCTATCTTCTCTTCCCAAGGCCTCAGGATCTAGCATCATTGTTGTGCACATGGAGATGGCGTCTGCAGCTACCATCACATCTGGCATTGAGACGTTAAAGACGACGCACAATATCAGCACCCTCGACATTGTCATTGCCAATGCTGGTCTAATTGCACCAACGCCCAGCCTTGCACATGCCTCTACGTCCGACATCCAATCGTTTATCGACGTCAATGCGTACGGCCCATTTGAGCTGTGCAAAGCTGTGCTGCCGCTTCTCCGTGCGGCAGGAAACAAGGCCCAGTTTGTCTATGTCTCGAGCCTGGCGGGATGTCTCAACAACATGCAGAACACCTGTAAGTGACATCCTAGCACACAGTCAGCGGGGTCTTTTTATGAGATAAACCGCATCTAGGACCAGATTCACTGGAATCCTGGCAAGACCTTCAGGTTGGGGAGATTTGCGCTGACTTTCTCCTCCTACACCAGTACCCATTTCCGGATACGGAGCCAGCAAGGCTCTGGGAAACTACCTGTTCAAGTGGCTGGCACTTGACAACAAGGACGTCAGAATTTGGTCCTACGAACCCGGGTGCGTCACCATCTTTTCTCTATGTTATCTCCTTCCCTTGGGAAGTGATTGTTGCTAATGTCGTGCATACAGAGCCGTCGATACAGATTCGACCCGTGCCAATATTGAGCAGGCAAAGGCTTTTGGTCTCGACTTGACCAAGATGATTACTTTTACGCCCGCAAGCGAGGCTGCGCGCACCATGCAGAAGACGGTATGTATGGCGAACTAGTACCAGCAAAGCACTGAAGAATTCTTGAAGAGAAGATGATGTAGCTAAGGAGAAACTGAACAGATTGCCGCAGCGACTGAGAATACCAGTGGAAAGTTCATGAACAATGATGGCACTGAGCTGGCGTATTAAAAGGATAATCAAACAAAACATTATTCATTCATGGCAAACAATGAAGAGAGAATGCAGAGAGTCCTTATTATCTCATCAGCAGCCTTCTTCTATTGAGCTCAATCACAGACACTGTGTCTTGACTTGCTCTTCATTTCTCCTCCTTGTCCGTCCAGTAGGCCGTGAAAAGAAGCCATTTCAACCTCCCCCTCCTCCTCCTCCTCC
>JAODYC010000210.1:0-17735 GCA_026262405.1 Curvularia hawaiiensis | reverse complement strand
TTCTTCTTCTCTCTCCTCCCCGGAACTTTCTTCCAAGAAATCTGGGTCCACTACCTCACATGGCACGAAATGGTTGAAGTCGATTTCCACATGCTCAGAAGCATATGCTAGTTTCAAAGCTTCCAACAGACGAGGTGATTTACGCACATGAGACTTGTATAATCCGTTAAAGTAGATACGAAGTTGGATATAACGGTTTGCACGTCTCCACATGTCTTCCATCACCGAGAGATAGGATAACAGCGAATCCGTGTCCGTTGATTGAACAATGGCTTTGAATAGGTCCAGTTGTTCAGGAAGATATGATGAGAAATCGTTCTCACCCGTCTCGACGCCAAGGAGAGCTTCGATGTTAACGGCCAACCTTTCCAACTTTGGGAAATCAGCGAAAGAGCCCAAGACGCCTAGATCTTTGTCGCTGAGGCGGGTCTCTACGTCAGGATCATGATTAACGACCAGTTTCTGGAGACAAACACGGTGTTGGCGCAGTGCTTGACCTAAAATTTTCCATGAATGCTTGGGCCAGATTGGTAGTTTGTTGAATTTTATGCTGAAAGCCCTCCACCGAACTGGGCAGCGTTCGTATTCAAAATGTTCCAGAGCCTTTACTGAGACGATGATCTGTGCCACGGCAGCAACGTGTATGAAATCATCCACTAGAAAAAGCTCTTTGACAGGGGAAGTTGAGGCTGGTACTGTCCAGTTCGTGAACGGTTTGTGCTGACGAAACCCTCTCAGATGAAGACGGGCTAGGACTGGAAGCTGAAACAAGCTGGACAGCATTTCCAGTGAAGGATATTCGTCCAAAGGATTGTCAATGTGAATTTGAAGATGTTTCAGCTGGGTGAACTGGTTGTGAGACCCGGATGGCTGATTGACAGCTTTGTTGAACAAGGCGATAGCTTTATTGATATACTCGAGCTCTATTTTTGTACATATATCTGGCGGCGGCTCAAAAATAGAGAATCTTTCTCTCTTTATTGATGATCGAATGTTGTGAGCATATTCGAGAACACAGAGATGAGCGTTCCTCTCTGATTTGTTCATGGGCAAGGGAGGAAAAGAGTACGTACAGGACCGCACATTCTTCGCAAGCGCCGGCCAGCGAGCAATAGCGAACGCCACTTTGTGATCATGCCCGCCATCACCACCTATATGTTCGTACAATATCGCTTCTGCAACCCGCTTGCAGCGCCTGTCGGTCCGACAAAGCTTAGCCAAAGCGTCTCGGTCATCCCACAGACATGTTGCGATGTTGAAAAGGATCTCTTCTGAGATGCCACCAAGGCTAGATTTTGTATATTCCGATAACATAGCTCCTTCTAAATTCAAGCTATCGCTGCCGAGTGTTGAGCCGTGGTTGAGTCTATGGATGCCAGGATAGACCGTGTGGATTTCTCCAGGCTCTCTGGGCTCGAGATAGAAGCTTTACGCGTTCGCAAAGGCAGCAGTAGGATAGATGAGTTCTCTAGGCAGGAGCTCTTGAAGATGGGTTTTGGAGAGGCGAAAGTGGACTGGTTGCTATTTGACGATACCTCTACTAGAACGATAGTGAAGAGGCAGTAGGTGGGTAGTGGTTTACTCATGCCGAAAACTAGTGCAAACACGCCGACACAAGAATGAATAAACAACAAACAACTAAAGGGCTAATCTCACTGACCAATGAGATGTTGCTCGCCTAAAGATTTCACTGGGTGCCTAATCAGCATGGCGTCAACAATTTACCCGCACTTGACCGCTTTGCATCTTACAGTGGCTATGGAAGGACCAATATCGCATCTCGTCGAACGGTATGCAACCTAATCTAGAATGTGCCTAGTGTTATAATTACTTGTAATAGTGGCTTTGCTGCCCTTTAGTCATTCACTACCCTGCACCACAATCACGATTCGAATCAGTCACTTTATCCAGCTGCTATTCAAGCAAACCATGAGAAAGCCAAAAACAAATCATGTAAAGTCAATTTCGTGCGCTTTGAAGACATATTTTTGAGGGTTTGATAAATGGTGATTTCTAACAACACCCACACAGTGACGTCCAGTCCGCTTTGGCTAGGCCAATATACTCATTTGTGTGATACAAGCTATCGGTTGAACGCTCCAATAGCGCAACTGCCATAGGACTTGTCCAGTCTTGCTCCAGTTCTAGTCTCCAACTGGAATCGTGGCTCATGTTTGGCATATTTTAGTTCAGTTCAGTCCGGTTTCTGACGAGCCGTCTTCCATCACATAGAGTTGACTTCCCGTGATATTCCATCTGACAATGTCATGGATTTGAAGTTTGTTACAGCATTCTTAAGAAGCGGTTGATGTTCAGTTGCCCTATTTCCAACTTCGCGCCAGGGTGACGGAGTTGAAGCGTAATCAGTAAAAGAAAAGTGTGACGTCGACTACAATGGTTCGACTGGTTTGACGTAGGGGTTTATGCATTGTGGAGGAGACAAACATGCTCAACGCGATCGTATCTTACTCTGAAGTCGCTGCAGAATCTTTGAAGCCGTTCATGGCTGGCGCTTCCTGGATAGGCGATCTGGAACCACATGGAGTAGTCCAGTATTCGAATTCGCTTGTTGAAGGGGAATGAAGGCTGATGTTGGGTTTCGGGAAACCGTCCGCTGCATATGACCGGAGGCATAAGTCTAGTTGCTCAAACATCGTCGCTGCCTTTGGCCTTTCTGGGTGGTCTCCACTCGTCTCACATGTGGTTGGCATGGCCACGTTGTCGTGAGAGTCAGTGTCTGGATCGTTAACGAGACGACCACACTCCTCACCCAGCTTATGCTGCGAGTCAGCAAGTGATACGCAGCTTCCGCTATGCTCTGCTCTTTCCTCAACTGACATGACGGAATCATACATCGCTTCAGTGTTCAAGTCGGGCTCATGCCTCATTTCAGATCCATAAGTCTCATCAATCGAAAGCGAGATGCTGTCTCTCTGCTTCCACTTTGCTTGTGCTGCAAAAATAGCATCCAGTGTATCATCTGAATTCGCATTTGCAAAGAAATCATTATTTTTGCTCTCTTCCTTTGTAGATTCAATCAGCGCAGCTTCTTCGCAAGCTAGCTGAATCCGCCTTTGCGCGTACTCTTCCTCAATCTCACTGAGCCTCGACTCAAGCGAATGCTTGGTTTCCTCCAGATCCTTGATGGCGACTGAAAGGTGCTGACGAATCGTAGAGATCATTTCGATACTGTCATCGTCCTGTAGTAGCTGAGCGAGTGCTTCAGCATCAATGATGAGATCTAGAGCGCTTCTCGCTGGAAGGCGGAGCCGATGGACGGCAGTGTGACGAATTTGATGGATCGAAGTCAAGATATCTGGCAGAGATTTCTCTGAATTTTTCAAGACCCTCTGATCCAGCTTATCTTGATGCTCAAGAAGTGTCTTTGGCCATTTGTTTAGTTCAATTGCTTCTGCACATTCCCATGCGTTTTCCTGCACTGTTTCATCTAGGTTTCTCAATGCGAAGTTGAAGCAAGCCTTCTCAAGGGTTGTTTGAACCCGAACCATGATCCGATGCTGGTACCAGAAGGGCATATACACAGAACCAGGCGGTATAGTAAGGTTTGGAGTTTGAGGGGCAATTTGAAGCTGAAGCTTGGTGTCTGTATTCTTAATGTCCGCTTGGTCTTGGAAATGTTAGGCAAGGCTTTTGAACTCATGAAATTTCTTACCAGTGTTGATCTCTTTGGTGATTATAGGTTTCACGTTCTGAACGGGCGCAATACCACTGATCATGGCTTCTTGTTCAGATGGTTTTGTGAGAGGAGCTGTAGCTTCTTGTTCAGATGGCTTTGAAGCAAGAGTTGTGGCTTTTGGTTCAGATGGATGTGGATCAGAAGCCATGGCTTTATTTTCAGAAGAATCTGAAGCAGAGGCGGAGCTTACAGAGGTTTCAAAGACCTCGGGAAAGCGAGCCTTTGCTTTGATAGTTGACTCGAAAATCTGCTCCAGTACAAGGGCATGAGCTATGCTGCTAATTCGATCGATGTCATATCCTTTCTGGAGGAGATTCTGGATCTGCGGCTTTTCCTTTTGCAACTCAAGGGTCTTTTTCACTGTCTTCTTCTTTCGAAAATCATCAAAGGGACCAGCGAGTATTCCTCGAAGGGATAGGTATATGAGCTTGTGAAAGGCGTGGGCTTCAGCCATTGGAGCTAAGTTCCAAAAGCTAGAGAAGGTTAAAAAAGGTGCGATGAAGAAACTCCAAGCTCACTTGAGCATTTCAACGTGTAAGACAGAGGGTAACAGAAGTTCAGTCGCTTGCAGGATCCATATGTGAATCTACGGCCCTTCCCGTGCCGTCTCGGCGCGTCACGCTAGCAAACTGGACATCAGACAAACAAATCAATACGAATTTTATGCATGTGCTGGGTAATGCATGCTTATCAATGTCATCACCTGGTTTGGTGCATGGAGTGGCGCGTACATCGCCTGGCGATTGGAGGCCATGGAGCGCGCGTCTACGTACGACATGCAATGGGAATTCTAGACTCCGGATCACACGGGCAGACTTCTGCATCTCTTACATGAACTGGCTAGTGGCAACGGACGTTTATTTTTGCATCGATAAATGTAGTGCTAGAAAGACGCCTTGAGTATTTCTTTAAACTTTTCTCTAGTGATAGACTATTGGGCAAAATATAGAAAAGTTAGACGCAGTATCACAACACCCAACGCTTGCTGAACAGCATTGCCGCGCCTAGCATTCGACGCAGAGCCCTATCACACCATGTATGACTTCAAAAACATCCCAAAGAAAATAGACTTTCATCTCCCACCGTGAGACGCGACTGGAAAAAGCAACGATTGGAAAGCGAGTCCTCACGTTCCGACCTTATAAAAATGTGCTCGAGTTGATTATGCGGTTGATTGATCAGTAGCTGAAGCACTAAATGCTAAAGTTTACTTTCGAAATTCAGCAGCTGTCCGTGGACATAATAACTGCATACTCCAGACGCCTCGCCACGAGAGAAGAGAGGGAACGAAAGAAACAAATAAATCATAACAGAAAAAGATGTTGGAGAAACTTGCAAGCCAAGTGCCAGTCGAAAAAAGCTGCCTCACCCAATAAGTGGGGACAGCAAGGGTATCTGACATAATATACACTTGTTTCATAGAACGCCGTTTACACCAGTGCCCTCGCAACCATCTCTTGAGGCCCCTTTGCCTATGTGTATGCTCATACAGACCTAGAAACCCTTAAGTACTCCATCCTCTTGAAAAATTAATACGTACCCGGCTCAAGAGACGAGGGAGACTTACCGATTGCCACGACGTCCTGGCAATGGAGGCGGCACTAGTGGATTGCCATAGGCGTCTGTGTTGAGTGCTACGCGGCAATCGGGACAGTACCACTTTGCGCGCCGAGAAGGAATGTCGTCTTCGGTCATGTTGACACAAGGGAGATGGAACCATTCTCGGTCACACTGCGGATTGTTAGCTGGACCAGGGAAGTCCTGAAGAGGGACGACTTACGTTGTTGTCGCAGGATATCATGGCGCCGTAGCTGACATCGTCACAGATACAGTATTTTGGTTCATCTGGATCAATGTCGTCTGCCGCTTCAACCTCCTCTTCCGTCCTTTTCTTCTTTTTGTTTTTGCTACCTTGAGCGCGCTTAACGTTGGTGACGGTCTTCTGGCCATGTTCAGCAGCAGTGACTTCGCCTTTTGGGGGTGGCTTTCTTCGCGAACTTGTGCGGGTAGTAGGTAACGATGGATTTACTGTGAGGGCAGATGCAGGTTGGCCAAAGCCACTATAACGACGAGTTTCGCGAGTGATCCTACCTTGTTCATTTGGCTTGGGCTCTTCGCTCTGGGCCTTGGGCGCTGGCACATGTCCGCGCGCAGAACGTGGACGCAAGGTTGGAGGCGCAGAATTGTCTGGAGCAGGCTCAGGTATGGGTGTCGGTGTTTTTGAGGTCTTGAGAGGCTGAGGGGCTTCAGGCGGTGTATGCGCTTTTGGAACAACCGACTCACGACGAGACCTAGTCGAAGCTGCTGTTGTAGCTGCTGGGGCTGGAGCCGGAGCAGAGACAGGTTCGCGATCTATGACTTGCGTGGGTGCTGGCACTGGGGACGGTGATGCCTCTAGCGCCGTGAGAGACCTTTCGGATAACGCTGGTGACGTTCCCAGAGGCGTCAGCTCCGGGCTCAGCTCTTTCGATGCAGCTCTGTCAGCTTTTGGAGTACTAGGACCGGCTGTTGCAAGTGGTACCTGGACAGCGTTCCCGTCATCTGGAAGCTCAGTAGGTTCTGCAGGCGGCGCAGGAGCATTCGCCAGTGGAGAATGCACAGCAGATGTCGGAAACTCTTGTGGTGTAGAAAGTATGGAGCCGGGAGTGGGTATCGGGGAGGAGCCGCTATTGGGTGCGGGTGTGATAAGCTGTAGCCGTGCACGCTTTGGATCGGGTGGTTTCGTTGCGCTATCTTGAGTATCTACTGACGCTTCTCGCATCAATCCACTGTCGTCTTCTGTAGCAGGCGGCGGGGACGTGTCGCGTTTTCGTTTGGTCGCAAGTCTGGGTATCGATCTTCTCTTCTGGCTTCCAGGAGAGCCAACATTGGAGGTAAAGTTGAGTTCTTTCAGCCCGTCAGCGGCCTCTTTGATCTTTTCAGAAGCACCAATGAGTTCTTGGGCATCCTGCATAGCCTTTTGACGTTGTGACGTACGATCTAGTCTCCTGCCCTCTTCCGAGGTGACAGGCTTGAGGCGAATGCTAACGGGACCAGTCTCGTCCTTTCCCTCTTCCTCTACAGGTTCAGTGGGGGCTGGTGGATTGGCTGGCTGTGAAGCCTGTGAAGGCGCCGCTCCCAACCCCGAGGCAGCCATGATTTGTTGTAATGTTTCTGGCTCTTCGTCCAGGAAGGGCTCGCCTGTCGCCTCACAGCGTGCTTTCTCCCTCTCGTAGTCAGCCTCTGTACGATGCTTTTTCTCAAGTTCGCGTATCATCATGGTCTGACTGGGTGTCCAGACGGCGTTTTTCTTCATTTGCTTTCGCAAGACCGCCATTTCGTACTCGGTCAGCTTCTTCCATGGCGCCCACTTGCTGCCTGGTTTCGCATCGGCCGGTGGGGGCACAAGCTGAGCCAGAGCATTGCTAGTGGATATGCCTGCTATGGAGCTGTGCACATTTGTGCCCAAGACACCAGCAGCACGCGCTCGCCCACCACCCGGTCTTGAGTGTCTGTCCCTGTCCTGCTTACGCTTTCTGGGCGATGCTACATGGATAGCTGATGCATCGTCCGAGTCACCCGAAGAGTCTGACGCACGGCGTCCTCGGCCACGACCACGGGAAAGAGCGGCATTGGTTTTGCGGTGGCGGTCCCGCTGCCGTGAGGCATTGGCGTTTCGGGCGTTGTCAAAGGCCAGACGCATATGGGGAGGTCGTTCATAGTTGCGATATACCGGACGGAGTGCGCTTGGAGAGACTGGCGGGGGCGTGGGGTCGCGCGAGGGTGGCTGTGGCTGGGCCTGGAGCTTCCTTTTGATAACGGATGAACGTTGGCAGTGGCGGACCGTGACCTCATACAACCTCGAAGCCTCAGTGTATGCAAACTCCCTCTGGTTTATGGCCTTCTGAAGATGGTGGGCGATTTGCTTGCGTAGCAGTACTGGGTCGGGGCGGTCTTGCTCGGGAAGGGTAGGCAGCTTGCCATACTGGACCGTCAGCTCGTGGACCTGCTGGACGGCGTCTGCGTAGGTCGAGTCGAGGTCGGCGATGAGCGTCAGCGAGCGCACCAGGTCCGAGGGGAAGAACTCAGTGTAGTCGAGAAAGTCGTTGACGGTCGTCTGGGCATCTGGATTCGGGGCGGGTTGGGCCATGTCAGGCGCATCGTCGGCTTCAGACATGGTGCATCGCGGGGAGGGAGAGTGGGCGGAGGCTTGCGACGCACGCGTCAGACTCTCCAGCCACGCGTCAACTAAGTCGTTGGTGAGAACCAGCGCGATTGTGAGGGCGCGAGATGCGACATGCGCTGATAGTGATGGGCTGTAGTGGGTGAGCTGGTCGCAATGCTGGATGTACTGAGGCTGACGCTAGGCCGCTTTGGGTCAAAGTGTGCTGATCGCTCTCAGGAACACATGGGACCGGCTCCACCCCACAACCTCACCAGCGAGAGGCTTGCAGAGACGCATGATTACCAGGCGCGGCTCTCTGATTTACTACCACTATGCTAGCTAGATAATCGCATAGCGAACTTCCGTCTTGGTATGAAACCATTTGCTGTGTCCTTGTGAATGCCCGTAGCGACAGCAAATTCATCTTGATATATGGCAAAGGCAGCCTCTGTTTTTCGGCACTCACTCGTCGGTGAGGCTGTTGCCTGTTGCCCTTTGCCGTTTGTTCTTGCCCCGTCCATCTGTCTAAGCGCAAACCCCAAACACACCTTCTCCCACCTTGCTCCACCTTGCTCAGCCAACAGCCTCTCCTCTTTCTTTTTCTTCTCCTCTCTTTGTCTCTGTTTCTCATTACTCAAACGAATCGCAATGATCTCCGCAGAGCGCCTCGAGCAACTCCGCGAGCTGATCGAAGCCGATGTCGATGCCCTTCCTAACCGCCAACCCCTACTAGACCTTCCCGATGACAGCTCGGACAGTTCTGGTGGTGTTCTTCTTGAACCAGACTCAGTGGACATGCCTGCCCTTGAGCCACACGTAGCCGAAGAAAAAGCTGGCCCTCAGAAGACGAAGTCCTCAGCAATTGTCACTCCACCAGTGGAGCATTTAGACCGCCGCTTTGTTTGGGTGAAAGACTCACCAAGCTCGTTCAACCCAAGCCTTGATTCGCTGCGAATATCCAGTCCTGCACCTGTCCCCGAAGCATTAGAGCCTCCTGCTACGGACTTGCAACGTGGGGATCTGTCAGCAGCACACCACTACTTTACGCCTATCCAGGCGTTAGCAAAGTTCCCATACTTGTATTGTAACAAGAGCCACATGCAAGACGTTGCCTCCGCTTTCTTTGATCAAGGAAAGTTCTGGAAGCGTGTCTGGGATCTGTAAGTCTAACGCTCCCATCATCGATTCGTAACAAGATTGGTGGACTGCCTCTTATAGAAATCACAAAACTTTTGTGACTAAGTGCCCAGTCTTCTTTTTCTGTACTAGGAGTGGCCATTAACCAACTACTACAGTTATTATGTCTGGCCTATCAATGCCTCAAAACCCTTCATTTTCGTCAAAGAGAGCCAAGCGCAGGCTTTGCTCAACGAGATCAACAACCACCTTAATCTCGGCCTCAGAATCACACATCATCAGCGAGAGGAAGGCTTAGTTACGCGTTTCCCTGACCATCCTAGATGCTTGTCTAGGTATCTTGGGCGCTCACGTTCGCGTCAGGACTTCGACGATATGACGGCAAGTGCGCCAGGTGAGGCTTATCATGCTGTCGGAGAACCACCACACCCGATCCTTGAATCAGATATGCTAGAGACATTCGAACAGCTTATGAACAATATCGCAGAGACACAAAAAGGCAAGGGAAAGGCCAAAGCTAAGAGACAGCAAGACCGTTTGGCAAAGAACAAGGCAATGTCAGATCAATTCAAGCGCGCACAGAGGCATCTAGGGCTCCGCGAAGCCATCCAGGGACAATTATCAGCGCAGTCCAGGCCCTCTCCAGCCATTGATCCATCTGTACCAGTTCCATTTGCATTTGACCAGTCCGTTGTCTTCGTCTGTGTCGATGTCGAATCATACGAGGGTGACCATCACAAGATTACCGAAGTAGGGGTTGCTACGTTGGATACACGAGACCTGCGAGGTATCGCACCAGGCGACAACGGCAAAGCATGGAGGGAAACGATCCAGGCTCGTCACTTTCGTATCAAAGAGTACAAACATCTGGTCAACTCCCGCTATGTCGTAGGGCACCCCGACGGTTTCATGTTTGGTGAATCGACATTCATTTCGCTCAAAGAAGCTGCTCAACACGTTGCAGCATGTTTTCGTCCGCCATTTGCGGCTCAAGGGATGCCAATCGGCCAAACCGAGGGGCAACGTAATATCATACTGCTTGGGCACGACACGCTCAGTGACGTTCGGTATTTGCAGGAGCTCGGATACGACCCAATGAAAGCAGAAAACATACTCGCAATCATGGACACTGCAACCATGTACCGAGTCTGGCACCGTGACCAGCAGCCCACCAAGCTCGGGAACATCCTGAGTGACTTTGACATCATCGGATGGAAACTTCACAACGCTGGCAACGATGCCGTGTATACGCTTCAAGCTATGTTAGGGATTTGTGTTCGTGAGGCTACCATTCGTGGGACAGAGCAACTCGATGAGCATTCTGATGGGAAAGAGCCGGAGAAACTCAATGTCCGACAAGAGGCTGTACCGCAGTACGATGGCCCATCTGACATTGATGTTTACATAGGGCAGGAAACATGCTATGATCAAGCTGATCCAGATGTTTCACAAAGAGAGCATACACTTTGTGCTGCTGGTGGAAACCACAGGTCTTATCAACAAGAAGATTGTGATGACCTATGGTACAAACGGATGGAGGAAGAGCAGCCTGTGGTAGAGACTCACAGTCAAAAGCAAGGACATAGCCAGGACTTTTCAATCCAGTTGGCAGATGCTATTAGCTCTGCGAGTAATCCTATTGTAAGACCGCAATCCCTACACGGCTGAAGGGGCCCACTTCCCTAGTTCGGAGCATTACTGACTGAACTTCGTAGGTCCAATACTATTGGTGAATAGTTGGCTTTTGAGAACCTTTCGGCGGCAAATCGGAGGGGTGCTAGACAGGCGCATGTGCAGCTAGGTATGCAGGTAATGGAGGCCCACTATTTTCAGATCAAAGCGGGAGCAGTTGAATTCAAAATACCATCACAGCTTACAGCGGATGTGCATACAGTGACAAGTAACAATCTATTACCTGGTAAACTTAAGTCTCTCCGGTACCTTTGCCATTCGGATGCTTTACGCTTCTCGGCCTGCACCATGGCTTTTATGGAGATCTGCTATTCGATCCGGTTGACTTACGCGTGCCCTTGTCACCGCTTTCTGCCCAAGCAGCAACTAGCTTCTTATTGCCGGGGTACGGCCGAGGTCAGTGTGAGATCAACGATTCTTCCACCAGTCCGTTATTAACCAAGCTCATCCGCCGTCGCAATGGCAGGAAAGTTACCTCACTGCGTCCTTCTCGCGTCCTGGGCAAACACGCATTTTGTTCGCATTTTGCCAATTGGTGTCGCGCCGTTTCGCGCCCAATTCCCATCGCCAGAACCTGTTATGACGGCATAGTCGCCTCTCGAAAACCTATTTCCCTGGACCAATATCTCAGAGTCACGGACTAGCAATGCACGACGACTCCATATCCGGAAACCGCTCGTTGGAAATGCGCGAGCGTTCGTCAAGAGACAATGGAGCAGCCAATGAAGGCCATCTTAGCCGCGCGCAAACGAATGCTTCGAGGAAATCAGCTTCAACGAAAAAGACAGCATGGTGGAAGACCAGCCTGTTCAGCGGCATGATCAATGATGTACGGCGAAGAGCACCCTTCTACTGGAGCGACTGGAAAGACGCATGGGACTATCGTGTCGTGCCCGCGACGGTGTACATGTACTTTGCCAATATCCTGCCCGCGCTGGCTTTTTCCCTCGACATGTTTGAGAAGACGAATCAAAGCTTTGGTGTGAACGAAGTACTTTTGGCTTCCGTCCTGGCTTCTGTCGTCTTCTCCGTCGCCGCAGCACAGCCTCTCGTCATTGTGGGCGTGACGGGTCCCATTACGGTATTTAACTACACCGTCTACGACATTATGGTCCCGCGCGGCACAAACTACTTTGCCTTTATGTGCTGGATCGGTATCTGGTCGCTTATCTTTCACTGGATCCTGGCCATTACCAATTCTTGCAACGGGTTGCGATACGTTACGCGCTTCTCCTGCGACATCTTCGGCTTCTACGTTGCCTTTATCTATCTGCAAAAGGGAATCCAGGTGCTGACGAGGCAGTGGCACGTCAGCGATGCATCTGCGTATCTGTCTATTATGATTGCGCTTCTGGTGACGGCGGTTGCGTATATCTGTGGCATCATTGGGCAATCGTCGCTCCTGCAGCGCCATGTGAGGAAGTTCATCGAGGACTACGGCACACCTTTGACGGTTGTGTTCTTCACGGGATTCGTTCACATTGGCAAAATGGCAGGCATCGAGTTGCTCAAGCTACCCACATCCAAGGCTTTCTTTCCCACGACCGACCGTGGATGGTTTATCCATTTTTGGGACATCAGCGTCGGTGAGGTGTTTCTCGCGATTCCGTTTGCAATCCTGCTCACTATTCTATTCTGGTTCGACCACAACGTCTCGAGTCTGATCGCGCAGGGTACTGAGTTCCCGCTGCGGAAACCAGCGGGGTTCCACTGGGACTTGTTTCTCCTCGGGCTGACGACGGGTGTCGCTGGCCTCCTCGGCATCCCGTTTCCGAACGGCCTCATTCCCCAGGCACCTTTTCACACCACATCGCTGTGCGTCACACGCACCGTTTCTGACGATGGCAGCGGCGACAGCGACGGCGAGCCGAACAAGAGCCACACGCGAACCGTCGTAGACCACGTCGTGGAGCAACGCGTCTCGAACCTTGCCCAAGGCCTCTTAACCCTAGGAACTATGACCGGCCCTCTCCTCATCGTCCTTCATCTCATTCCGCAAGCCGTGCTCGCCGGCCTCTTCTTCGTCATGGGCATCCAAGCCCTCGAAGCAAATGGCATAACGCTCAAACTGCTCTTCCTCGCACGTGACCGACACCTCACGCCCAAATCAGAGCCGCTGCTACGTATCCAGCGCCGCTGGGTCATCTGGGCCTTCGTCGGCCTCGAACTCATCGGCTTTGGCGCCACGTTCGCCATCACACAGACCATTGCTGCGATAGGGTTTCCCGTCTTCATTTTCCTATATATCCCCATGCGTACGTGGCTGATGCCAAGGTTTTTGTCTCCGGAGGAACTCGGTGTGCTGGATGCGCCGACGGCCAGCCCGTTTACTATGGAGAGCGTGGGAGGCAACCATGGCGAGGTTGTGGAGAAGGAATCAGTACCGCGTGGAGGGGATGCTGCGGTGTTGCGGGCAGGCGATGAAGCGGAGAGGGGTGAGAGCAGGTCTAGCGCTGTTAGGGATGAAGCCGAAAGAAGAAGTAATGGTGGTAGGCGGAGAGGCAGTTTCCGCACGAGGGAGGGACTCGAAGTAGATGAGATTGAGAAGTCGTAGTGGGTGTGGGACATGGTTGTCTAGGATAAAGCACTTGGAAGAATGGCTAGACTGGTGGCTTGTCTTTTTTTTTCTTTGCCATGCTAAGGCATAGATCTTCGGTATATCCTGAGACATGACGCAAGGCTCTTTGCTGTGAATGGAATTTAATACAGATCTTCAACTCCAACGAGCCCTCTTACGAACTTTTCCGCACATCACCACACACACAGAGAGAGAGAGAAATTCAGAAAACAGACAAGAACAGCATTACCCGTCTCTTGAGTGAGACGCGCGCTCATTGAGGCATCTACCTACAGTCACTCGCTGCATTTACTTTTTCTTCGCTGTTACAATTACTTCGCGTACTAATACTTGCCTGAAAGCCAAAAAAAAGAGAAACAATGATTAACAAAACCAGACAGAGAAGTCGACGGAGAAGAAGAGTCTAGAACAAAAAAAAACCGGTGGAGGCGGAGAGACAACACTGCGGTAAGCAGCAAGCAACGGAAGAGAGAAATGAAAAAAACAAAACAAAAGAAATATTCTTAGCCTGCCTGTACTTTCAACCCAGACAATGAATCCTCCCGCATTTTTCCACACACAAACGAAAGAAAGAGGACACAAGACGCGACTATCATCTCAATACGGCGCCCTACTCACCCTTACTTCCCCTCCATCCACATCCTCCGCGTCTGCATCATCATCAACCCCAATACTATCCAAGAATCCCGAGAAATCCGGTTTGGCCGGACTGACAAAAGACTTTCCAGTGCTGCCTCTCCTCCGATCTCCACTGCGGCTCCTGCTAGTTCCGCTCTTCACGCTGCGAGATTTTCTTGCCATACCGCCGTTTGGCGCGGTGCGAGGCCGCGAGGCAAAGTCCATGGTATGGATGTCGCCGTTGGCATTAGATCTGAGGTCTTCTGGGATAGGAGGAACAGGAGGAGGATTTTCCATGGTGTATACTGGTTGGTGGACTGGAGCATTCGAGTGCGTTGATGTGGCTGTCTGGGGTCGAGGTGTTGGGGTAGCAGCGGGTGTGGTTGGCGAGTCTGGGTTCCGCAGCTGCTGAGAATCTCCAGTTGGGTTTGTAGTGATGAAGGAAGCGTCAGAGAGGGAGTGTACGCTAACGAGTGATTCCGAAGTCGTGGAAGCGTGATCTGAAGAAGATTTGCGATGGCGTTGCGAGGGAGCACGAACAGAATAGCCTGTTCGGGGTGGTCCGCCGCCTGAGGTAGATAGAGCGCGTCTGAGATCGTCAACACGTACGGTTGAGCGCACAGACGAGGAACTGTTAGGTGTGCCACCGGGGCTGCGGCTTCGATTTGGCGAGGAGAAGCGACCTGCGAGACCATGAGCAGCAGAAGCAGGCCTACTCTGTGTCCGTCTCGGGCTTGGAGCAGGAGAGCTAGCATTGCTGTCAAGATTTCCATGTGGAATGTTAACGCCAAGGAAGTTATTCTTGGTGTGGTGAGTGCCAGACCTGGATCCGCTCACGGATGCAGATGTCGAATCCTTGGTGTGGTTTGCAAGGCAATCGTCGCGAGTCCACGATGCCATGAGGTCTTCCCGAACTCTGAAGGGTAGCTCGGGAGCATCACGAGGAGCCGCAGGCTGCGTTGGTTGATGAATCGCAGGAATCGAAGAATTGACAGATACTCCTCCACGGCTGGGTGACCCTGGAGGCGAAGAAGGCGGAGAATATAGCGAAGTCGAATAACCTTCCGAGATCTTCTCCACCAAAGCTTCGAGGTTATCAAAGGGTTTAAGAGCCTCGTTTTGGACAATCTCCGGAGGCACCGCAACTGGCGTTGGATGCGGCGTTTCAATCAGATCGATAGGCATGGGCGGGACGTTGATGCTCTTCATCCACAGACCCTTCTGGTTTCGACGCGTAATCTCGTTATGCAATGCACGACCGACCGAGGTGACTTCGAAATCCAACGCTGAGCTGAGCGCCCAGAGGTAGCCATGCACCAAGCTTCCAACGCGCAACTTGGCACCAGGATCCTCAATGGTTACGATATCCTCCTGCAGCCGCATGATCATTGGCAGCCCACTCCTCGCCGCGTTGACGCCTAACCGGTTGACCAAGGTAGAAAGCAAGAGGTGCAGGAGTAGGTAATCAGCTTCTGAGTCGATGTACTGGTGCGCATTTTCGTACACAGCCAGATGAAGAAGCGGCAAAAATGTGTCCTTGCCGCGCTTTGATACCCGCTCCCTTGTCGAAGCGCTCGACACTGCGCGTCTAGATAGTGAATTCTTTTCGTTATCCCTCTCTTTCCGCCTGTAATTGTCTACGATTCTCAGGTCCTCCTTGTCCTTTTCGTTGTTCAACCAGGTGACCAATGCGTCAACATAGGCTTTTCGGACTCGGCCGCTGGGGTCACGTAGCAACCACTGCGAGCCTTCCCACACGCTCACGCCAACCTTGCTTCGCGACACCGAAGCGGTAGAACCGTTTGGCTTCTTTGCGTTCGCCCTCTTCAAGATAGCCTTGACCGCCTCGAGCGCAGTGATGCGTGCCGTCTCAAACGAGAAGAATCGATCAACATGAGTCTTTTCCTGCATACTGATCGAGTCTGCAACAGCTTCGACAGCGCCTTCGGGGTTCTGTATTGCTTCAGCGGTGGTAGAGATGGCCGAGAGACGCGAAGGCTTAAGGCGGCTCAAAATAGCCTCGACCATGTCGGAGATTTGATCGGTATAGTAGACGTGAGTTGCTAGATCTGCCATACATTTCTGTACAGTATCCAAGAGCTGTAATCTTGCGCCCGAGGGCTTCTTTACAACTTCCATGACCACACCGTCTGGGCTATCTGGGGACGGCTGCTTGATCTCCTCCTTTTCCGACATGACAGGGGCTGTTGGCTGATGATGCGGCAAGATATTCGATCCTGGCCCACCGAGCTGCAATAGCAAAAGAGTGTGCGAGATGAATCCGACTAATGCATCCATGACGCTGAGTCCAATGAAGTTGATGGGCGAGGCAAGCAGGTAGTCAATCACAGTCGCTAGCACCAGTTGTCGGTCGAGATCGTCCTCCACAATTGGACTGCGAACCAAGGCTTCGACCGCCCCGACCAATATCGTATATCGGTCTTGTACAGGCACCCAGACGCAAATCATAGCCATGAGCGTCGTTGCCCAATGACTGATTTCGCTAGGCGGAGACTCAAGTTGGCTCTTGACATTTGTTCCGATAAAGTTGAGGACAGCGGATGTCGCAAGCCGAAGTTGGCCTCGATTGACCCCCTGGAAGATGCTCCTCAGCGCCTGGAGTGCAAGCACGCCAACCTCCTCCTCAGCCAGTTTATCCGCATCTTCGGTGGTTGCAGATGCTGCTATAGGGTCTCCATCTTCTTCGTCGGTTCGCGCCGTGGATACACTCTGTCGCCGCCGCGTCGCGACTTCCTTTTCGTGGTCGCCCTGAGCAGCTTCCCGAGTCTCCAGCCGCTTGAGATATGCACCCGTCTCCGAATATATGTTGGCGAGTATAACAGGTATTATGACGGCTAGCTGGCGCCCCGTTTCGGAACCCAGCGACTCGGACGAAGCCACGGCCTTGAGCGCCTGTAGTCCCATCTTGCGGTACCTGATGGCAACCGGCCAACTCACGGCCCCTTTCCCCGTCTTGACCGCATCCTTGGACGCGAACTGAGCGTACAGCTGTACAATCTCCTCGTACTTTCTGATGTAGTCCTGGTCGGCGGCGAGAGCAGCCGGGTCTTGGTGCGCGCAAAGGGCCTCGAAGGTCGGGACGGATTCCTCAATCATGCTAACATTGTTGGAGTTGAGGATGGTGCGTAGGATTTGCAGCACAGAGCCGGCATAGAGCGGGAGGTCGCGTGGGCACTTCTCTATCACCGTCTTGACAATCTGCAGCGTAACCTGCACATTGCCCGTGCGGACTTTCCACACATCCTTGGTGGTGCGCTTGTCCAGAAAGTCGACCACCTTTTGCAGCTTACTCCGGCGCGTGCTTGCATAGTAGAGCAGGTAGCTCAACTCGCTCGAATTGGCCTTTGCATCGGCATTGTTCTTCTGGACTTTGGGATAGCATTTGAGTACCAGGACCTGGTGCTTTGGGCGGCACGCCTGGCGCGCTGCGTTCATTGAGGCTCTGGCGGAGGTGTTGTGACGTGGTGGGCTCGAGGAGAGGTATGCGTGTAGCGACTGGGGATGCGGAATGCAGCGGCGATGATGACGAAGGACGCGGGGAGGGGTTTGTAATTAAGAGATACGTAGATGGGAGGAATTGGATGGCGCGGATGAAAAGCGAGGCTCAGTGCCGCTGCATTCTTCAGGGGGCCTTGAGGGGTCGCTGGTTGGCAGGCGTTTACAGCACACGGTGGCCTAGGGAGAGGAGTCGAGTAGGAGTAGGAGTAGTCAGTTCTACTAAGGGTCTGGGTTGTGGGTAGCGATGCGCGCGGCCGAGCCGGACGGACCCCGACAACGCGGTCTCTGCCCAATCTCAATCTTGTTTCCCCGTCAGCCCTAACCACTCCGCCAAGCATCATCGTACATGA
>JAODYC010000021.1:267842-281296 GCA_026262405.1 Curvularia hawaiiensis | reverse complement strand
TCCGGTTTCACCAGTTGTGCAAGGGTCAGCGTTCTTGCACAGAAATGTCTTTTCTATATGCAGTAAATGCTAACTTTGTAGAGAGACACGTAATGAGAATGATAACTATTCATGCAAAGGTTCCAAAGGTGAACTAAGAGTTTTCACGTAGAATACAAGCTCAACACTGTTTTCCACTTTGAAAATCCAGAACGCAGTCATGAAAATCTTTGAGTTTCACAATCTTGACCTGTATCATTTGTTTCTGATAAAGCAGCACTTGCAGTTGGACTGCGCACTTAGAAGCTAGAAGCGTGACAAAATCTCTGCGGAAACTCAAATTCCACTACATTGCCCGTCTAGAGGCGTAATACAAACCTCGGTGTCGCTGCTGTTGTATCCGCTATCATGAGTGACTGAACCGTCTCGATATGTACTTATGATCCTAGATAAACACCGCAAGAACTCGCCATGTGCCTAACTCTCAGGGATCTCATGATTAAAAGGAGCAATATTCCTTTGTTAGTATCATCTGCTATAATTAGTTCATGCTCCCAAATTCCTTGCTTACCCATTGCTAGGTGTCTCTAAAAATCGTACCTTATGAGTCACGAAATATAACCACTACGTGCTCGTGAGCCGATCATAACATTGCAGAACTGCAATAAGATCTAAAGCCACTAAAGAGTTGATTTGGCTGGTATTTTATTCCTAAGGCCTAGGAGAATTCAGGCTTAATGCGCAGTCGATTGTGTGGACATCTATTGCTCTGTCTACTCTGGAATGATGTGGTCTTTAGCATCAACACCCGCCTTCCATCGATACGCCGATGCCGTATGCTCGTCTAAAGGACCTTTCTGCCCCTCGGTACCATAAAAGTTCTCCCGGTACGTGCCGTTGGGAACTGCGTAGTCGTCCCAAAACATTCCACGCTTCTTCAACTCTGGAAGCAGCAACTCCACAACATCCTTGAAAGACTGAGGAAAGAGTGCATATGCCTGGGCATGCATTAACTTCGTAGACCTGCTGACGAGGATATTGACTTACTATATTGAAACCATCCACGTCGGCCTCATCAACCCATTTTTGGAAGCCATCTGCTACTTGTGATGGCGTTCCGACAAAAAGTGGACCTATACCGCCAATGCTGATGTGCTCGGCCACAGTGTGCTTGGTCCATTTGGATGTACCGGGCGAAAAGCGAGCGAAGCCTTCCACTGTCGATCGCACCGCGTTACTCTCAACGTGTCGCAACTCTTCCTCATCACCATACTTTCCCAGATCGATCCCTGTCCAGCCACAAAAGAGTGCTAGTGCCCCTTCTAACGATGCATACTTGCGGTAGTCAGCAAGCTTCACCTGAGCTTCTTCTTCCGTTCTCCCTATTATGGGAGTTGCAAGAGCCAAAAATTTGATGTTGCGTCCGTCTCTACCAAATTGTGATGAAGCAATCTCCCTGATCTCAGCAATGTTTTTTGCGCACACGACAGGCGCATGCGCCGAAACAAAGATGGCTTCCGCATTCTGAGCAGCGAAAGTTTTGCCTGCTTTTGAGGCACCTGCTTGTAGAAGCAGTGGTGTTCGTTGTGGGCTGGGCTGGCAGATGTGCGGTCCAGGCACTTCAAAGTACTTGCCTTTGTGGTTGATTTGTCGAACTCGGTCTGGTACAGTGTACACCCCCTTTTTTCGATCTAGTACGACCGCGTCGTCTCTCCATGACGACTCAAGGAGCTTGTAAATTACTTTAACATACTCTTCAGCTTGGGCGTAGCGTTCGTCATGCTTTTCAAGTTAGTGTAGTAGTGTTATGGTCGGGTACAACTTACCTGCAACTGCTCCCTCATTCCCATGTTTCTCGCAGCAGAATCCAGATAGCTCGTTACAATCTAAATTGTTATCAAAAGTTTGAGTGATTGGTTTAAATCTTGCTTACATTCCATCCCAGTCTATCGGGAGTCAGTCCTTCGATTCATGTACAATTAAGGGATGCAACAGCCGACATACCTTCCCTTTGTCAAATGGTCAACCGTAGAGAGTCTTCGGGCCAAATGATATGGCTGCTCATAAGTAGTTGATACAGTCACTCCGAAACCAATACTCTTGGTGGCTGCAGCCATTGCACTAACAACTGCGAGTGGCTCGTTAACTGGCCACTGAGCACCAGACGTCACTGCCGCGTTCAGATTGCCATTGTACACATCATAGCCGCCAAGAACGTCAGCTATGAAGATACCATGGACTTTCGCTCCTTCAAGCAACTTTGCGAGGTACACCCAATGGCTGAGATTGTTGAATTCATGAGAGTGATCATCAGGATGTCTCCATAACCCTGGCGATTGGTGACCACTGCCTACGTATTACCCCGAGTTAGTTCTTGATGTTTCAAATATGCCATCACATGGCTACTGTACTGATAGTTCTAAATTATCCCATGTGATTGCGTGGACTTACACATCTCTACAAAGGCATTGATAATTAACTTTTTCTTAACCTCGCCCCTGTGGCTCTTGGTTCCATTTTCCGCAACCTCGTCACCGTTCTCTCTTTTCCTCTTTGCCATGGTTGGAGGTTGTGATAGTCTATACGTTGGTCTTCAATCTCGGCGAGTGATATGCTGGTAAGTTGGTGCGGATGATGTGATCCCGCGCTCCTTTAACGCAATCGCTTATGGGCAAACCCCAACAACATCCAAATCGGGTGAACTCCGTCCGAATTGCAGCATTCCGATTGCCTCCTCCGATACAGGACTTACTCCAAAATCAAGTAGAGTTTTTGACTATGAAAAGTCGGTCCTTTATCGCTATCTTACTCCGCTGCTATGTCACGCCAGACTACTCCAAAATGGCGACAATCCATCTACTCCACCCGGTGTACTCTCCTAGCTAGGCATGTACGTGGGGCAGATTGTGTGGTACTGCCAATCTCACAAACAATGCGCAATGACGAATTCTTAGTATGGGAAACATCGCATGGGATTGTCGGTAGACGGTCCTTATGTAAAGAGACGGCTTCGACACAGGAGCTTGGCTTTTGGAAGCTCTTGAAAAGCATCGCTCAAGCGAATCATATTTACTACGAACAAAAATGGCAACATCCCTGAAACGCACAAGAAGTCCTGCAGGGCCTTTTCCTGAGAAGAGGACAAGAATACCAAATGAATTCCAGAGGAGAGAATCAGTACTGCAACCGCCTCATCGGCAGCAAGCACTTCTGCTACATGCGACCCGCCAGCCATATGATCTGGTCACCAGCCATGCGATACCCGACATCAAACTTGCGGATGAGTTGCTAATCAAAGTGGAGGCGATAGGACTTAACCCTATTGACTGGAAAGCTCCGTAAGTTTTGACAGTGGCCAGCTATTCACTTGTTAGTCGATGCTCACACTCCGGAGTGACTTTGGTTTCGGCATTCCAACACTTCCATACATTGCAGGCCGCGAGTTTGCCGGCACGATTATCAGAGTAGGAAGCGCTGTGCCATCCCGTTTACAAGTCGGCAATGTTGTCATCGTACCGTCGACTGACTATCGTGACCTCCGCAAGGCTGCGTATCAACAATATAGCATTGCCTCGTCTTTCAACACGATACGGATTCCACAAGAAATCTCCGTGAAATCTGGCAGCACTCTCGGCGTGGCATTCGTTTCAGCTGTCCTTACCTTGGGTATATGCATGGGCGTCAACTTTGAGAACATCGAAAACGGTCCCAATCTCCTTGAAAGCGTGCGAGCTATCAATCCCGAAGCGCTTCCTATGGACATACGTCACGAATGCCTCACCAGTATTTCGCCCAGTGAGCGCGCAAAGCCCGGAGATTTCCTTGTAGTATGGGGTGGGAGTTCAACCTGCGCTCACGTCACAAAGCAACTTGCACGTCTCGTAGGGCTCAGAATCGTCTCCGTAGTCGATACTGCTAAACATGGACTCCGACTCTCAACTACCGAGCACATCCGTAGCGATCTCATCGTCGACTCACACGACCCAGAACGAGCCATCCGAATCATTCAGGCCAACACAGCTCAAAGTGCACGCTTCGGCTTCGATACAATCGGTAAGGAAACAGCCACATACCTTCTCAAAAGTCTCGCACAACCCAATGAAACCGCCAAGATCTTGGACCGCCCAGGAGTAAAGCCGCCAACTCCACCGTCTACACCGCTCGAGGAGATAGCACAAGTACCGCGCTCGCATTTGGTCGGCATGACGGGGTTACCCAAGAAAGATGTACCAGGAAGCGTAGTGTTGCATAGCGTGCCCATAAAGCTTTACCATGAGGTTCCCCAAGTAGGCGAAGAATTGAGTGCATGGTGCGAGCGGCTGCTGGTAAGGGGACTTCTGGTGCCGCCAGATGTTGTAGGCAATGTAAATGGACTGGATGGTATCAATGGGGGTTTGGATAAAATGAGGAGGAGGGAAATCAGTGGAGGACGGCTAGTGGCCGTACTTCAATGATGACCAAACAAGGAGACTTGAAGCAGCGGCATAGAAACATAGATAGCTGCCGGGGATACCGTATGGTTTAATTTCTCCAATCGCGGAACATCAATGTCGTGGCATTTCCAAACACTGAGACAATGTATAACAATACAAAACATGCCCCATACTTTCAAATTCGTTTTCCTAAAGTATTAGGAGGGCTCTTTGAACAATTAGAGAGGATGCTGTATATGTTCAACAGAACTTGGAGAACACAGATAGATGTTAATATCTAAAACACGGGGCAATTACGACATCGCAAATTAATGACGAGGCCAGCCGCCGAGAAGTGTGTTGCTCTATCAATCTCCGGCTACACCAAATTTCACTACCCCGTCTCACTGCTTCCCTGGTGCCAGTTTCGTAGTTCGCACAACGCCCTCCTCATCAACCTGTTCAATAGCCGTTGGCTTCTTCCCGAATTCTCTTATCACCATCCAGGCTGGCCAGATCGCGACTCCCCACAGTGCGAAATTCCAATAAACCGCCCCAACCTCAGCAAAAAGCTTCACGCTGGTGATACCATAGCTGACCGCTTGCCATGCACTCTCAGTACCTCTCAGAAGCGCGGCATACCGTATAACCTCCTCTTCATCTTCCGCCAAGTTACCAATAACAAAGTATAGATATAAGTAGTTGAGTTGGAATCCCACAGTCAAAAATATGAAGACAGCGAAGGCGCGACCAAATCCATCTGACGTCCAATCATAAGTGGGCCGCGAGTTACGAAACTGCGTGACGAGGATAGTAATCCAGAGCCACCATGCGCCTTGCAATACACCGACGAGGATGAAGGAACTGCGAGCACGAGTGCGCAGGGCGATAGAAGTTCGGTCGAGATAGGTGCCGAGAAGGTTACCGCAGACGACCGCGATGATGCCTGAGAGAAAAGAACCAAGTGCTCGAGCACGAACTGAGAACCACACTGGATTTATCATAACTGTCAGCGCTTTCATTATAGATACAAACCTTTGACAGAGAAATATGATAATCAGATACTCACGGGCTAGATACGTGAAGAACACTGCCTCAGCAAATACAGCTTGACCGATCCATAGCAGTATCAAAAGAAACCTTTTGGTGAAAAACAGCCTTGCTGTTTCTTTCAACTCAAAACCTGGATTTTTTGCGATGCTCAGTACCACCTTCTTGCCATCTTTTCGCTCTACTTTGTTCGGACTGTTCAGGAAACAGCCAACAACAGGCCCCACACATTGCAGTGCAATAAATATCAGATACACTGTGTACGTGACCTTTCCAGCTTGGTCGCGTTTTGCGTTTAACCCTAGATTGATCGCGCCGCCGAGAATCTGGCCTGCAAGACGGTATGTGAGCCAGTACCCGAGGGCTTTACCCTTATTCCATGGTTCCGGGTACGCTATGGCAATTGCGGCTTCGGCCATCCAGAAAATGCCTGCGGAAATACCGCAGAGCGAAGAGCCGAGATATATGAACCACTCTGTACCAAATCGATTGTTTGCGTACTATATGTATGATCAGAATGATGAGCGCCAGGGGTTGGAAAGGAGAGACATACAAGGGCGGCTGCGTATGGTGCGTAACCAACTCTAAGTTCTTGTCAACTTTGATTACCTTGGGTTGTAGGTATAGAGACTCACGTTCCGAGTATCAGTGTTACCTTGATTCCAACATATCTCACGATGACGCTGCTAAAGTAACAACTGACCACCATGAGGCAAAAAGTGAGCGAGTTGCCGGCATTGACTAGGTGCGGTGACTGAGCACCTCCAGCACCAAGGCTGTTCATGGCGCCCCATATTCCTGGTGCACTAAAATTGCAGAGCCCAAGAATGGTAATGTTGAAAAATGTAGAGCGGTACCATCGCACTGTGCAATGTTAGACAAGTCGAAAAGAAAACTGGAAGCACAACAGACCTGGATGGTCGCTTTTTGGGACACTGACATCACTCGCAGACTCGACAGATGGGATTTTACGATCGTCAGCCATGGCAATGACAATGATGGTGCGTTGGCGTAAGGAGCGTGCGATGCGCAGTCAAAGGTAGTCTTATCTTTGAACAAGTGCAGACGACTCTCCTTCTATCTGTCTCTGAAAAACAACGAGTCAACCTGAAAGCCACTATCAAACGTTCTGTAGACATTATCCGTCACGCTCAACCGATGTGCAAATACTAGCTCCTTGTGGCGTGCTTCGGCATACCCGCGTTGTTATCATTGCTGAATGTATAGTTTCCGTGTATCCTGGGATCACACAATGGCTTCTTCCGGCATCGGACAGACGTAATACTATTCGGTGGAAGTTGTGTAAAGCTTAGCTGTTCAGACTTGGTTGTTACAACCGGCATATGGGCCGGGCCGATTAAGAGTGTCGACAACGTGAGCGGACAGCACGCAATCTGTCTTTGAACGCGCAATACTGCGGGAAGCCCACGTTACATGCAGCAGGTCATCCCACGAGATGCGGGGTAGTGGTTCGTTGGAGTAATTCAAAATGGAGATATCCCCATGACGGAATAGTTGGAGAAATGTCGTGATTGGAGATTGGGCGAACCGATTCTGAAGCAAAGGGTGAACTAGTTGATGCATACACACGATTCATGAAGTGTGGGAAAAATGAAAGTAAAGAGTCGTGTTGATATGCATGTGGCCAAATGGACAAGAGTGAACATACGTCTCAATCACGTGTGGTAGTGAAGACAAAATCATGTGACTTAGAGGTTGTGTTCTAACTATTGGCTATGGCTCAAGTTTTCTTTCGCGCACCTGGCAAATCCCACCAAAGCTCGTGAAGATCCCTTAGATCCACCTCCTCGGGTGTTTTCAGATACGAGGTAAGGTCCACAGATTCATCTAGTTCTGCCTGCGTATAGCCATTACCAAAGTATGCAAATCGATTACTCTTATCTTCCCGCTCATACTCCCAGTCTTCCCATCGTGGCTCACGTCTGGCAATAGTAAAATGAGCTGCCGAGCCAGGCCAGAGCCCGTGAATACGTTGGCCAGGTAAGCTGCCGTTATTCCAAGATGAGCAATTGTCAGTCAAGACTGTGGTGGGAAAGAAAGCATCGCAGTAATCGACAAATTCATCGGTAGCTTCTTGCGAAGGAGCCAGAGCTTTGATTCCTTGAGTAGAAGCTTTACGAAAGACTTTGGCGAAGTAGGCAAGTGATGTTTCTACACCCTGTGGAACAGTACCCGATGGCCCTGTGGCGTGGGGACCAGCTAAGAAAAATAGGTTGGGGAAGCCGGGTGTAGCCACTCCCATGTAGGTGTAGGGAAACCCCCACCTGCCTTGGGGTTTCCAAGCTTTGTTTAAATCTTCGCCATTCGCCTTGATTGGAAAAGGAGGAACGAGGTCTGTGTTTGCTCCAGTAGCACAGAATATAGCATCAAAGTCGAGAACCCTCCCGTCTATCGTCTCGATACCGGTGGGTGTGAATTGCTTGATAGGAGTTTTCACGAGGCTGACGTTGTCTTTTGTAAGTGACTCAAGGTAGCCGGGGCCGGGTGTCAAGCGTCTGCAATGCGGCGAGAAAGTCGGTATCAGACCATCAAGAACATCTGGTTTCTTCGCGGTACGCTTCTTCATAATGTCGGTAAACTGCTTCGCTAAACCCGCATTTTCTTGAGAACCGCGTATCATTCCGCGAAACCCTCTCCAATATTTGTCTTCAAGCTCTTTACGGAATCTCAGGTATGTTTGGGGATCTTCGAACGATTTGCGTTGTGCTTCGGGATAAGGCTGGCCTTCGAAAGTGCGCTCATCGCCTGCCCACGATTTTGCGATCCAAGTGGGATTCCGTACAAAATGCGTGACGTGTTCAGCCATTTGTTGAAGGTTTGGCACAATTTGAATGCCGCTTGCACCATTTCCAATGACAGCAACCTTCTTTCCACTTGGGTTATACGAAGTATCCCAGTCTGATGTATGTCTCAAATGACCTTGGAAATTTTCCAGACCTGGGTAATCAGGTAACTTCCAGGCATTGAACCTTCCGATCGCAGTTATGACAAAGTCAAAGGCTTCAGTGAATACGTCGTCATTGCGAATATCGTGTATGCGTAGGTGCCATTGAGACTGCGCATTGTCCCATTCGGCCTGCTCCACACGATGCTGTAGCTTGACATACTTGTACACGTCGTGTTTTCTAGCCTGAGCTTGCCAATAATCACGAATCTCGGCGCCTTGGGCAAATATTTCGGACCATTGAGTGTTTGGCGAAAATGTAGATTGGTAAACGTGGGCAGGTATGTCGCACCTAACCCCGGGATATTTATTCTCCAACCATGTTCCACTCTAGACTTTGATTAGCCATGAGGGGGATAGGAGCGTTTTGGAAAACGAACCACATCGCCGTTCTTCTCGAAGATGGTTAATTGAATACCAGGCACTTTGGCTGGCAGTAAGATGCCAGCACTGATGCCAGAAAGTCCAGCGCCAATGACGGCAACTTTGATCTCCCGCACCCGGTCTATATGGCGTTGTGAATCGATTTTGAACTTTGAGAGTGGGTACGGGATATTCAACTCTGGGTGATTCTTTACAAATTGAGTCTCTGGTGGTGACGATAGATGTCTAGTAAGCTGTGCGACGCGTTGTGTGGAAGGGGTTGCATCCGCTTGCGGCATTGTTTGTTCTGCAGCGTGGTTTACTGCATGTGGCGCCATTACTCGAGGTTTATTGTGGGTTTCGTGGGCTTTTTGTGGCTGTGTTGATGTCCTTTGAATATTAACTACAGGTTTTTGTAAGACTCAAAGTTACGACTCCTGATATCATAATATATCGTGCCGTTATCGGATTGTGAATTTCCGTGGTGCATCCACGCAATCACGCCTTGTCCCCACTTGGTGACGGAATGGGCACAGAGCCTCCAACATGGTCGCGCATTAGCACATTCATCAGTTGGAGTCACTCAAAAGAGTTTCTAAACTTCACGAATGCCGAGGCTAGATAGTCAAGTTTGATAGGGATGCGCAAGCTGAGAGGCAGACGGAAGTTCGGCACACGCAGGATGCGGTGCTTCCCCACACTGAAAGCTTCGACCCGCGAGCTTATGTAGACAACATACCTTTGGAGTCTCGTGGTGATTGTCGCATGTAGGGGCATGTGATGAACCACCCGATGCCAGGTGCAGACAGTAATCAAGACAAGATGTTGAAAGCAATGATTTTGGTGGTTCCGAAGTGCTGGTTCGTCTTACCAAACTTGGGCCGTGTCCTGCTAGATAGAACTGCCGACCACCGTCGCCGCTTGATTCCTCCTCTTCCTCATAACAATGTTGAATTTGAGCTAGCCTGTACAGGCAGTTTGCTAGATTGATTCGCGAGCGATTACCTAGTACTATGTTGCTTCTTTGCTCGGATGTCGTGGATACACAAGTCGAATCCGATAGAGAGGGCATGTTGCGGGGAAAGGGGGGCTGACGACGACCCACCAGGGGTCCCAAACTGGGGCCTGCCACATGGTTCAAGAGAAAAGATCTTATCGTGGTGGATATGCGCTTTGGGCAGGAACAAGCGGTTGACCAAATGTGGGCTAGCCCACAGCCTGATCTCCGGGTGCGGGTATCTTGCGATTGTCGTCCAACGCGCATTGCATAGGCACTTACGCTAGACCCAGTAACTTTCTAACCGACATGAAGCCCTTTTTCCTTCACGTAGGTCTTTCCTTACAGGTTTCTCGATTTATGCTGACAAAACCCCTAGAATAGCGAGCATGGAATCTTCCTGCTTCCTCGTCGGCGGTATCGTAATCAAGCCCGTTCACGCCGACATTTCATATTGCCACCGCAAGCAGCTGTTATAATGTCCGTGGACATGCCCCTTAATCGATACTAGATTCTCAGCCGATGGCCGCGACTATGCCAAGGGACTGCTCGAAACTTTGAATCGTGGTTGCAAACAGGGCCGAGAGGCGTATTACATGTGCTGGTGTGTGCAGAGTGGCAGACGACCACCTGGTCGGGACGAGGCATTTTCTACTTCTAGCCAGTACGTGTAAGGCATTGCTTCTGTATCTACAGTCGCATTGCTCGGACAAGTCTCCAGGCTGGGGATAGGGTCCAACACCAGGTGAAGCCATGTTCGGCTTGATCCGTTGCAATGTTGTGAAGAGCCAGTCAGCGCTGCCGGTTTCCTCGGTGGTGTTAATGGACGGACACACGTAGGGGGCAGCTGAAGTGAGCAGTGAGACGTCTTGAGGCCTGTAACAAAGACACGTTCTGCGATGAAATGCTCTGATTGGCCCATCTCTCTACTAGTCCCGGCTACACTCCGCCAGACGACCAAGAGAGCCGCCAAGGCACGGCCAAGACGTAGAGGAAGCATTGGCGTCGGCTTGATGTCTCTTTGCTATCAGCTTCGACCGAAAGACTCAGCCTTCGTTGCCCGCCGTCATTGCGTGCTTCCAATAGAATGGCTGCGTTGAGCACACGTTCTCTTGGCAGGTGCTCTCACGTTGCGCCTTTTGAGTGGCTGCGTGACGGCTATACCAGTGACCCGGATCAGAATGTCATCCTGTAGGCATAGTCTGTCTGTTGGAATGCCTGGATGCGGAGGGCCGAATACGGGCCAGAAGCACCGCACATGGCTGAAATTGGGAGATATACATATATATATGCATCTGACACATTCCTTTCCTAGGTTGTCATCCAGCTCCCTTCACTCTTCCAGAGCGCAGCTCGTCCCAGGAGAGGATCAGTCAAGATGCCGCGTCTCACGCAGTACAACTATGTCTTTGCCATTGGCACCTTCTTTGCCATGTTGGATGCCTACAACAACGGTGCCAGTACGTACCAAGCCCTGGTCACGCAAGGGGCATACTGCTAACCATTTGAAGATGATGTCGCCAACGCATGGGCTACTTCTGTCTCATCACGCTCTGTCTCATACCGCCAGGCTATGATTCTCGGTACCATCTTCGAGATGGTCGGTGCCATCACCGTCGGTGCCCGCACTGCCGAGACTATCAAGAACGGCATCATTCCTACTGCTGCATTCAAGGGAGACGCCGGTGTTCAGATGCTAGCCTTCACCTGCGCCCTCGCTGGTGCATCCCTTTGGGTCATGTGGTGCACAAAGCACTCCGCTCACGTCTCCTCGTCGTACTCGCTCATTTCCTCAGTTGCTGGTGTTGGTGTCGCTGTTGCGGGTGCTTCCGAAGTCCAGTGGGGTTGGAACAAAGGCAAAGGTCTCGGGGCTATCTTCGCTGGTCTTGGAATGGCTCCTGTTGCCTCCGCATGCTTCGGTGCTATCATCTTCATGTTGATCAAGCTGACTGTTCATCTCCGCAAAAACCCGATTCCATGGGCTATCTGGACCGCGCCTTTCTTCTTCCTGGTCGCCGGAACCATCTGCACACTTTCAGTCGTCTACAAGGGATCACCCAAGCTTGGCCTAAACAAGAAGCCAGCGTGGTATGTCGCCACCGTCACCATGTCCTGTGGTGTCGGCCTTGCCGTTCTGTCCTTCATCTTCTTTGTTCCTTACTTGCACGCCAAGGTCGTCAAGCGCGACGCCAACGTGCGTTGGTACCATGTCATTCAAGGCCCGCTTCTTTTCAAGCGTCCCATTCAAGACAATGCTGATGCTGCTGTTGTTCCTGACTACGCTGTTGTGCAGGAGGATGACGAGATCACCCTCGAGCACAACAACAGCGACTCTGAGGTCGGCACTGCTACTGGAGCTGAGAAGGGCGTTGTCGTTGAGGAACAGGGTCAGCTTACTTATAAGGAGCTCATCGACCAAGGTCAGGAACGTTTCCACGCCAAACTTAGGACTAAGCGTGGTCCTCTCGGCTGGGCTATGCGTTACCTGCACGAGAACAAGATCGAAAGTGGCGAAATTTACGAGAAGAAGAACATGGTTATCACTTTGAAGCGTATTCCGGCTATGATCGTCGTCGGCTGTCTCTATGGTATCAACTATGATATCCATGCCGCTCAAACCGGTATCCACGGCACCCCTGAAGGAAAGCGCATGGAGCGTGTCTATAGCCACGCCAAGAAGTACCCCAACGAAGTCGAGCACACCTACTCTTTTGTCCAGGTTCTTACTGCCTGCACTGCCTCCTTCGCTCACGGCGCCAACGATATTGGTAACGCTGTCGGTCCCTGGGCTGTCATCTATAGTGCCTGGAGTACAGGTGAAGCTACCAAGTCCAAAGCACCTGTTCCTCTCTGGCAGCTTGCTGTTCTTTCCGCGACCTTGTCTCTCGGTCTAATTACTTACGGCTACAACATCATGAAGGTCATGGGTAACAAGATCACTTACCACTCGCCTAGCAGAGGTATATTCATGCGTCCCTCCATATCTCTCATCTTACGCGTACTGACTTCCAATAGGTTGCTCTATGGAAATGGGTGCTGCACTGACTGTCCTCATCTTCTCGCAATACTCCCTTCCTGTTTCGACCTCGATGTGTATCACTGGAGCCACTGTGGGTGTCGGTCTCTGCAACGGTACTTACAAGGCCGTTAACTGGCAGCGAGTAGCTCTTTTGGGGTTCTCTTGGATCATGACCATCCCCATTGCGGGCACGATTGGCGGCCTTTCTATGGCTATTGTCCTCAATGCTCCTCACTTCAAAGCTTGAGTCACTCAGGTGGTTGTTGTTGGTTATTAAAACAGAAGCCTTCTGCTGTATTACCTTCTTATAGAAATTGCACCACGACTAGCGTTTAATCAAACTCCAAGACGTGCGATATATTCAGTGGTACACGTTTATCATACACTATGCTCAATATTCAGCTTGAATGGCGATATGATCAGCCCAATGCCACCCGGGCCGGCCCTGAATGTCATCTTTAAAGCGTGTCTCAACAAATATCAACGAAAATTTTTATTGTTCACAGATTGCCCAGCGCGTTGTCAAGAGACTCTTGTCGGATCATTTCGTGATAACGCTCGTTATCTTTGTACGTTAAATGCTTGGGTCGATTACCAACACTGTGCTGGACTATTACTAGAGCGTCGCTAGCGATCGTGTTCAACGCTCGCTCTCGTGGAACTAAAATA
>JAODYC010000021.1:249618-260917 GCA_026262405.1 Curvularia hawaiiensis | reverse complement strand
GTATAGCCCCCAACGGTATCTAGAGAGTCGATGCCAGAGTAGATACATCGGCAACCGTAACCACCGTATCGGTTTAGAACAGACTGTAGCTTCCCTTCATTCGGTATTCCAATTGTAAACTGCTATTGACGGCCAGCCCTGATTACGGACGCCTTAAGTCGACAAAGGAAAAGGTTAGTAGGATATCGATGTCCTCGATAAAGACCAAGAAGGCAGCCTACTGAGTGAATCGAGAGATTAGACATACAAACTTGAATACGACAAGTCTCACGCGCTTGGCTATATGCTGTTCACTCAACGAGGATTGCGAGTCGTTGATCTACACAGCCTGTCCCTGTCCATGTTCGCATTAAACATTGGTTATCGGCTCAACATCGGAAGCAATAGATTGAACGGCTTACATGCGCCTCCGGCTAATCTCGGCGTCATGATAATCCTCAATGGTGAGGATGGTATCCTAGCTTGGATCATATTGACACGCCTTCGGTTGATGAGATTTGGAAGTGGTCACGGGTAGCCACCAAAGACCAAGCAACATGCAGTTATTTATGAGGTTGCCAGGTACCAGGATGCTGATTCGCGAGGCTTTTGCAAGATTCTTGGTTAGAGAGATGCTGCAATCGTGCATTGTCGACAGCTGGCACTCTAGGTAGCATCGGACGCATACAAAGTAGCAAACAAACAAATCACGGATATCATTTACGCAATCATACCTGTTTAGATATATACCCACGTACGGAGTACATATATGATGTTTTACTTTCTTGAGTATAGCTAGCCCAATGATCGAATGCTGATACTTTGTGACGCCCGTGTATACATATCCAATCACACACCATGTCGAGTTCGTTCTGTTTAAATTTAACGTCACTATAAAAACCTCCCTTGGGGTATGCGAACGGGCGCAGTCGAGGACTCACAGTAGTGACGCACTGCCTCACGCCTAGTCTAAATACGCGGGTTGTGCGATTTCATCTGATCCCTGTCCCGCCGGTCGAACAGCTCCTAGCGTGTGTCTTGGGCTCGTGGCCCTTTGTCGACTGTAGCAAATACAGTGTTAAGTACGGTGAGATGAGGAGAGTATGTAAGGAAAACTGATATGAAAAAGAGGGTGGTAGAAACGCCGAATTCGTCCGTGCAAAGTCTAAGATTTCTTGCCTGTCGAAACGATCTCTTGCTTCTACACTCCTTAGGTGGAAATGAAAAGGGCATCTCCCCTATGGGTAATACCCTACGAATACTAGAGACAGAAGAGTGTACCGACTCCTATCTTCGTAGTTCAGATGTCCGCATTTTCTATACGCTATTCTTATCTTCTTGCATGAATGCAACTTGTATCAAGTTACCTGAGTAAGGGATAGAGTGTCTTTTTAAGACTTCATCGTCGCGTTTTCAAGTATACTTTTCCTGAGCATCGCCTTGCGTCAGTATTGCTAGGCACTGTATGGAGCATCCTATCAACTTTGATTGGAACCTTGTATGGTCTCCGATGCTGGCCTATATGCAGTGTTCCTGGTCATTAGAACCTGCCGGCTTTACGATATTAATAGTTGAGAGCAAGTGTACGTGGGAAGCGAATGGCCTGAACGATGAGTTTAGCCGGCAAAACGCGCAATAACTTGACCTCGCAAGTCAACAGCTACGTATCTCTAATTTTGACTCTTGCCCAATTTTGGGAGATCTTTTTACTTTCGGCTCCAATTGCGTTTCGCGGCATGATGGTTATCCTTTGCTTCACGTTCACGGGGTTTCCTTTCTCGCTGTGTGATAGGTTCATTAGGAGCTTGCCATATATGTAGGCAGTCATCTACAGCCATGCATGCGTATTTTCACTTTTTCGGTCTAATAGTTTTCCTTGCTTACAGCTTACCCCTCCTACTATCGACGGCTTGTCTGAGCTTCTTAATCACCTCACCAGGGTCTGAAGCGCCAAAGACCGCACTGCCAGCAACAATGACATTAGCGCCAGCATCAGCAGCTTGATCGATAGTCTTTTCGCTTAGACCGCCGTCGACCTCGATGTGTAACTCGGGATACTTTTGTCGAAGTGCTGTTACCTTGGGAAGTTCTGAGGCCATAAAAGACTGGCCTCCAAAGCCAGGTTCAACAGTCATGACCAAGACCATCTGCTAATATTAGCATCTGTTTTACAGAGCACATGGAAAGACCAAGTATGATCCTTTATCAAGAGGTTACTGATCCTGCTGCGGGTATAGCCAGCGGCGTGGGCGGGCAAGGGCCGATGCATGGACCATGGAACAGTCGGTTGGGAGATGGCGAATGGATGAAAGGACACTTGTGCAACATGCGGCAGACTTCTCGAAGAGGTTGCGAATGCCGATATTGACAGTTGGCTGGTGCAGCAAATGTTTTCATGCTTAAGCGCCGCCACAGCGTGCCGCCGACGTCCAAGCGAGGCCAGCCCTACAGGATTGAGCTTGCTCGACCCTATCCGAAGCCCGTCTTACCCAAGTATAGCGCGCACATTCTCAATGCGTTATTGATTCCAGCAGGCATAAAGATAGCAATGCAGGGAATGTGTACTTACATCAGGGACCTCGTCCTTGTTTGAGTTGTCCAATATGTCCCAAAGTACGTCGACGGGCGTACTTGGCTTGATGGCAATACCGGCCTGCATGCCTTGGTCATGTATGAAGCGTATGAGCTCCTTGGGTGATGTCTTGTCGTCCGACCTTCCGCTGGGCGAGTCTGCGGCGGTCGAGGAGATGGCCGCTTCATAATGGAAGCAGTACAGGTCGCAGCCGGCCTGCTTAAAGTCGCGCACCCACCGCTTGGGCTCGGCGATCATCATATGGCAGTCAAACGTGCCTTTGGCATATGCTGTGGCGGGGCGGTCGACGTGTGGGCGGATCTTGGTGACAACGGGGGCGCCAAAGGTCATGTTGGGCACGAAATGACCATCCATAATGTCGACCTGCACGTGTCAGTTGCGTGCATGGCAAATCTTCGACATTGAAACGCGTACATGGAGCCAGTCGGCGCCTTGGGCGATTGTGTCGGAGCAGGCCTTGCCCAGGGCTGCGAAATCGGCCGACAGAATGGACGGCGCAATGATGGCGGGCGGAGACATGGCTGGTGTAGTGTCGATGCGTTTGAGTGGTGGGAGAGCTTCAATGGGAAACAAGGAGCGGCAGCGGACGCTGTTACAGTATGCACGGTAGTCTGCTGGAAAGTTCACGATAGCTTTCTTGGTGTTGTGACGACATCAGCCAGCGTCACGCCTGCCCCTCCAGTGCCCCGCCTGCATGCTTGGCACGCCTCACCTCAGGCACCTCGCCGTCACTGTCACCATGACCGCCGTCATCACCACGACTGACTGCTACGCCAGCCTCGCGAACAGCGTTTCCATGCCGGACTTGAGCCACCGCCAGACTCGGCAGCAATCAAGAGACAGACTTATACAGGGCCCCATCGGGCGACTATGCTGTACAAGCCATGCACGCCTCGCCATTGGTCCGTTGCAAACAAGGCGAGCGCTGCAAATAGCACAGCCCGGCGCTTACACAGTAAACACCCAACCACGTCGCACCCCACACCGCCTCTCTAGCCAGAAGCAGCAAGGTCGTGGTAAACAGCGTCTTCGTTGTAGATGCTGGTGGCCCAATCATGCGCTTTTCACCATGGCCGCCATGTCGTGACCAGTATTGAGCCGCTATCGTCTCTCCACCCTCTCTCAGCCCTCTACGCGACTGGACGACCTGCTGGCCATGCAGCTCGGACAAATGCCACAGTAACACTAGCCCCACGAGACATGGACGAGTAGGCGTCTATGTGCGATATATCCCTTTGCCGTCGCGCCCGCGCCGCATCTACTCTTGTCTGCCATTCACTTCTAGTCCTCCTCCGAGTTCTCTTTGCCCTGCAAAGTCTTCGTTGATCGAAGCATCCCTCATTCTTTTACCCGTCGCCTGTTGACCAGCGCATCCCAGGGCTATAGCCCAACTTAATATCGCTTCTTTTCGGTCCCCGGTGCTTTCTGTATCTGGGTCCGCTTCCCGCCCACGCCGCATTCCCGCCCCCTCGGATTTCAAAAGTATCTTTAGTAATAATAGCAAGAGGCGGTGCTCACATCATCCCAATATACCAACATGCCCGAGATGCTTCAGCCGGCAGTATACCATCCTGCGGTGCTTGGCACTAGGGTACACTCTCACCATGCCGCGTCTCCGCTGGACCAGAGACAGGCACTTAATGCCACAATCGACGAATGTCCTATCCCCCCTTACTACTTCGCCTCAAGATACTCGACCGCTTCGGCATACCAGCCCAGCGCTACATCACCCTCGAGCGTCGAGGACTTTCCCACCCCCAAGGCTCGCTTGTTCGACATGCCTCCACAGAACTCGCCTGTTCAATCAGCGACATACTCGTCCACAAGCCGTGAGAGCCGTGCAGACAGTGACTTCGATTCCCTCTACGATATCACTGATGATGAAGCCGAAGTGCCCCTTCATGCATCGGCATCAGTCAAGAAGCTCGCGACGCAGTCAAAGCGAAGGCGCTATCCATCCATTGTCATCCCCTCGCCGTCTGCTTGGCCAACCATAGAGAAGTTGAAGAGTGCAAACTCAGCCATACCAGTCACTCCGTCACTCCTACTAACCCCGTCTCGTCGGTTTCTGGAGATGATTGATTCCCATAACCTGCATGTGCCAGAACGCTCAGCCGCCCCATCCTTGGACGGCAGCCTCACATCGGAAGAGATGGACAAGCTCAGCTGTCCAGCTACTCCGGTTTCGCAACGGAGGCGTGGATCTCTCTCAAGCGCCGACTCTTGGGGTCCTGTGCAGCTGGACCTGCAAGCTATGGAGACGCTCCAGCATCTTGGAAACTCGCCATCCACGGAGCAGTACGAGGAGCCAGCACCGCAAAAAGCTGAGACGAACGTGGCCCATGGTGAGATGCGGGAAGTTTCTCGGCCAAGCCTGGGGCTCAGCATTCCTTCTGCTATTCTTGGAAATGGTTCCTCTGGTAGTACACCCATTTCTGCTCTCTCAGTGCCATCGCCTGGCGGTTTCTTCTCTTCACTGCAGTCCACTGCCCGCCATACATGGAGCATTCCTAAGCGGGACGAGTCGATCCCAAACACTTCCACAGCTGAGAGGTTTTACAACCTCCCATGGGAGAAAGAGAACCGAAGGAACACCTCTCCTCACCCCGCACCGGCTGTACCGGCTCTCCCACAGCAAAAGTCAATTTTGGAAGGATCAACACTTGACGGGTTTGACGAGCCGTTGCCGACATCTCGACCAGTGATTCTCAGTCCCACTGATGAGAATGTCGAGATCAAAGAGATTAATCCCAGCAAGACTGTCTTCCAGTACAACGAAAACTACAATGCTGAGCTTCAAAAAGTATCTTCGGTTAATCTTGAAATGACGGGTCGATGGTTGGAGGAACAGGATGAGCTACAAGCATCGCTTCGCGACGGAAAAGATGTTGTGTCGCCCAGTCTCTCTAGTGGAACCCACAGTCGCGGGAACTCGGTCGATAAGCCAGTGGTCAAGAAATCAGTCAAGTTTGCTGATGAGCCGGCCAAGTCCCCACTACCAGAGCCGACTTCTGAGCCTGTTGCGACCTACGTTCAAGGTCTTGAATACCTTCGCTCCCGTTGTCAGAAGAAGGACACATTCATCCACCGTCAAACACGTGCTGAGGCTCTGCATGTTCAGCGCCGATGCAGTCCTTCGGCTCACCGTGATCAACTGCTCGGCAAGTTTGAGCTCAGTCAGCCAGATCGCCCAGCTCCCCCGCGTCCGGTGTCTGAGTTCTTTGTCAACGACCCGACTGTTCTGAAGGAAAGGATCGCACGCGCACAGATGGAGCGTCAAGCGCTCGACCAAATGCTGCCGATCCACTGGGTTCTGCAGGCACAAAAACAGCTCAATGGGGGAAAGCTGTTGAGCAAAGCTGCTGCACGACGGATTACGCGTGCTAGTGCGCCTCGCATTCTCGACATTGGCGGTGTCGCGACCAACGACTGGGCATGGGACGTTGCCTATGATTACCCATACGCCACCGTGGTTACCGTCTACACAACGGGCAACAACATGTCGTCCAATGTCAAAGGCCCAGACAACCACAAGCACATGGCAGTTCCTAACTTGTGGACTCTTCCGTTCCCTTCGGGTCATTTCGATGTCATCTCTGCACGGACACTGTACGAGCTTCTCAAGACAAGCAAGCCTGTGGGCAAGTCGGCGGACGAGTATGACTTGTGCCTGAAAGAGTGCTACCGATGTCTCAAGCCAGGAGGTATTCTTGACTACTCGCTCATGGATGCCGATGTTGTGCACGCAGGTCGCAATGCACAAGCTATGGGAGTTGAGTTTTGTTTCAATCTCAAGACACGCGGCTATGATGCGCAGCCTACCAAGGCATTTCTCCCCCGCATCTCCAAAGCTGGTTTCAGGGACGTACAGCGAGCATGGATGTTTCTACCCATGGGCAAGACGGCAGCAAACTGGCGCGAGACGCTTGCGGTTGGCGCTGAGCCTAAGCAACAAGAACGGAGGATTGCAGAGGACGGTGGTATTGAAGTTGAAGATGCGCCAGTGTTTGGAACGACGATTGACGCTGCGATGCTGACGGGTATGGTCGGCAGCTGGGCGTGGGAAAGATGGTTGCTGAGACTACAGATGGAGATGGGTAAGGACGAGGAGAAGTTGCTGGAGGGTGTAGTCAATGTGTTTGAAGAAGGCGCACAAGGAAACTGTGGATGGAAGACGCTGACTGGATGGGCAAGGAAGTGATTAGATGCATTACCAGAAGAGGATATGTGATACGGTGTAATGATGGATGTGTACATTTTGGTGTTTATACGGGTTGCTGGTTGGTTAGGATAGGACTAGGTTGATACCATTCGTGAGAAATTTCTTTTGTTAGATCCAATGACAATACAATCAAGATGTCAATTCAGAGAGCCCTGGTGCTTGTCTATGCTTTGATGTTCTGATGGTCACATATAGCAGTGGGTGACTGTTGGACTCACGTGCTTGGTGTGGTGAGGCGGTTGCGAAGCGATCAACCGCGTGCGCACCACCCCCACACGGTCCCTGCGCAACCTCGTCGTCACTGCCAGCCTGCGCGCAAGCTTAGCCATTGACCACCAAAAGTTACGGCAACAACCCCCCTCCCCTCCCCTCCCCTCGCTTTCGACTCAGTACTTGCTACCGCGTGCCTCCTACAAGTATCGCACTTCTCAGTATTCGCTTGCTTTATCCAGACTGCCCGGCAATCATGCTGTTTTTCAGGTGCGTAGATCCCTAATAGCCGCATGGGATCTGGACAGCAGAGAGGCGATTGCGCAGTAGCAAATCAGTCACTTGCGAACAAGGACGTTGTCTGTCTATGTCAACTCTTGTGTTCTTTCTTTGCTAACATCTTCCTCCAACAATACAGCTTCTTCAAGACGCTTGTCGAGCACGAAATCACGGTCGAACTCAAGAACGAAGTGCAGATCCGCGGGACGCTCAAGAGCGTAGATCAGTACCTGAACATCAAGTTGGATAATGCAGAGGCGGTGGATGAGCTGAGGTGGCCGCATTTGGTACGTGTTTTCGTTACGTATACATGGGCTTTTGGAAGGGGGTGAGGGAGGAGCGGAGGGGCAGAATGGAAATTCAAGAGAAAGAGAAATGTTGGCCAGGACTTTGTGGCTGATTTTTGGGAACGCAGTGCTCGACAAAAGACATGTTTATCCGCGGCTCCGTGGTACGATACGTCCATCTTCCTTCTGGCGCGGTGGACACGGCTTTGCTTGAGGATGCGACGAGGAGAGAGGCCGAAGCAGCGAAGAACAAGGCCAAATGATGAGAGAGGGAGAGAGGGGAAGAGAGGCTTGGAGAAGTGAGGAGAATCCCGGAAGAGCAACCGCGAGAGAGGAGAGAGAGGTAAAAGAGATGGAAAGCAAAACCATGGATCATGAGTCACGAAAGGCATACGGATCGACGAAGATATCACCAGCAGAAAGACATGGGACAATGGGACACAATGCCCAAGTATTCTGGTCTTTCTACATGCAGGAATGAGCAAATTCAAACAAATGGGAACCGTGGTGCTGCTAACACAGACGAGACTGCCCCATATGTGCCCAGTAACAATTACAATTTTTTAACGTGTTTATGGAAATGGTGGACTCCCTTGGGAAAACACATATTTGCATTCATGTATATCCATGGGGATTACAACAAAAAAAAAGGAAATACGCACTCGACATGTTTCCTAGCCAATGCGTTTCTTTTCTTTTTTTTCAATGCCTTGTGGAATTGCTTGCCCATATTGACTGTGGGTTGGAATCATAGCAAAGCGTTTCAAGTGCCATTCCTTCGGCGCTCAGACGCGTGAGAAATAGAAAAAAAAAACTTGATTAATCGTCTCTTCTCGGTGCCTTTTCGGTAACGAGCAAAACGAAACGCAGGGTAGAAGGTGGATCGGGAAGTGTCATGCGTTGCGGCAAGTTTAAAAAGGCATTGATTATGGGTGATGATGCATAATTAGCATAGTGTTTGGTCAGCGTACAAACAATTATGGGAGAGGGATTGGTATAAGATGACGACTAGTTTCAAAAAGGGTATGTATGTAAGCCCCTGATTATGTCGTTATCATTAGGCTGCTTGGCAAAGACAACATGTACACCGTCTTTACTTTGACGTCAAACCATGACGGAAGGACATTTGCTAAGCACAGTCCTAATTCAGCCTGATTTCTTCTCGCCCACCAGCCCCCTTGGACTCGCAACCCCTTGAAGCAGAGCGGCTAAAATACAGTTGTAGCGAGATGGCGATCCACTCTTACCGGCCGGCCATACTTAGGTGAGCCCACAAAAGACAGTTTGGCACAAGGGAGTCTACGTTATAGGGTGGAGGGGGCATAACAGCAAGCTAGCATACGGCAAATGAGGGCGAGTTGGAACTTGACTTTGTATGTCAATTGATGGACGGTCAGATGATATAGCCAGGGTGACGACAATGATCGGCGCAGGGGGGAAACGCTGGATAGGGCTTCCGCACCCAGCCGCTTACTACGGAACTGGTCCAGGTGATGTGTGGTTGTTCCTGACGGGCGCAAAACATGCTCTGTTGCTTTCAGCCGTTCCGATGGGGTGGTATTCGATACTTGGCGCGGCGTGGCATCGATGTGCGTGGTTCGAGACAAAGTTTGCCGACCGTTGGCGTGACATGGAGCAACTCTATATCCCGGTAATGGTGGGCAATAAAGCCTCTACAGGGTGGTGGAGGATGATGATGATGGGCGGCTCGGCTTGGCGAACGTGTGGCACATGCATGTGAAGGTACTCCGTACTAGTAGTAAAAGCCGAAGGCGAGGGATTACTCGCACGTGGAAAGCATTTTCTTGAGCACGCCCATTAGGGTACCGTTCTCGAGGGCCGCAGCGACGCGCTCCTTGTCGCCCAATTGCTTGTTAACCTGGTCGTCGGTGCTGTGGGTGCCCTTTTTGATGCGGACGTCGACGCGGAAGCGCGGGGGCAAGGCCTGCTCGAGGCGGACACGCACTCCAAGGCCAATGACGGTGGCTAGGGAGCAGTGGGTGATTGTCGGGGTGATTTCCACGACGACGGTGCTGATGTTTGACAGCGGGGAAGCCGGGGGCAGGATGTGGATGTCGGGCAGATTGACGACGGAGAGGGAGCCAAGCGACAGAGGATGCTCGGGGTCGCAGATGGTGGAAATGAGGTCTGTCATGCGTAGGGTCAGCCAAAGCGAAATGACGCAGCAGGTGGGCGAGGAGCAAATGACTGACCGTAGATTTCCTGCTCGTCTATGGGGTCGTGTTGTGCATCGTCGCTGTCCGAGTCGACAGGCGAAACAGGGTCGTCCAGGGGGTCGGTGAGATAGGTGTAGCGCGGGATGAGGTCGTCGAACAGGCCTGTGCCGCCATGGTGCTGGCTCTTTCCTGTTGCAGCACTGCGGCGGGAGGGCAGATCCGATGGGTTGAGGATGGTGGGGTTGGCGTTATCCTTGTCGAGCTCCATGGTGCCAAGCAGGAGATGGTGTAGCGTACGGGCGTAGGCGTAGGAGTGAGCGTGGGTGTGTATGCAGTGGGCGTGTGCAGTGAGCGTATGCGATGTGTGTGGTGGTGGTGGTGGCTATGGCGAGGCGTGCTGCAAGAGAAGCGTCCCTGGCCCTTGGACCCCTCATTTTGCGTGGAGCAGCGTCATCCGCCATCCGCCATCCGTCATCCGACGAGCGTGGGCTGCTTAGCAATTGCTTTGCGATGCAATGCCCCCCAATCTCCCGCAGATTACCCGCCCGCGTGCGCCTGCAAAGGAGCGCCATGCAGGGGAATTCTGTGGTGTGTGGGGTGGACCACACCATGGAGCGGCTGCCGCAGCGTTTGACTAGTGTTTGCGGCCTTGTTTTGGCCCAAGACACTTAGCTGGCGGCAGCAGGCACATGTACATCTTAGACATATCCCCAGACTCCAGACATGGACAAGAAGGCTGTTTGTATGCAAGCAGTTGTAGGCACGGCGGCGTTGATTGGGCCGGATGCCGAGGGGCCCCTTCGGCGAGCATCGGCAAGGCTCTCGACGACAGACGTCGTGGCCCCGCAGGCGACAAGGCGACAAGGACGGCTGGCGGCGAGATGTTCGGTGGCCTGGTGTCGGAGGCGGCCGCTCGCAGCGCAAAGGAACATCCATGGGGTTCTGGCGTCGTGAGGATTCTCGGTCCTTGGCCCCGACGAGTCTGTGGTGGTGTTGCGCGTCCCATCGACACCGAGGCAGCGCAGTCGGCTCCTCCCGTAGCAGCGAGGCTGGCGGAGGCGGGCGCCGTCACGTGCCGGGTCGAGTACGTACTAGTAGTACAGATTGTTCCTGAGCAGCAGGCAGATCCACGGCAGCGATCAGCGCGCGCGAGGTCGACAAAGGTGCCATGCGCCCACGGCCCCACGTTACATGCTGACTGGTGTGCTGGATGCAACAACAAGCACCTGCCGTTCAGTGGGAGACGGCGCTGCATGGCAGGCAGCTTGGACAGTCAGACGAGGCTCGGCTTGGCAACGCTTCGCTGCCAGGGTCCTGCGATCCCCAGCCGCTCCAGCTGTCTTTGTCGCGTGCGGCGCAAAAGCACCAGACCCGTCAGTCTGGTCCGCTCCCCAGGCGGCGCAGGCGTTTGGGCTCCAGTCCAGTCTGCAAACCTATGTACTACGTATGTACGCCGGCCTGCCTTCTTTCCTTCACTGCTGCGGCTGCCTCTTCGGGTCTTTTCTGGCTTACCTCGCTCGCCACTCGTATCCGTAGCCACGCGTCCTTTGCC
>JAODYC010000021.1:214290-248116 GCA_026262405.1 Curvularia hawaiiensis | reverse complement strand
CAGTCCCAGTCAGTCCCAGCACTCAAGACTTTCAGGAGATCCATACACGGCCAACGCCACCACTGCGCGCGTGAGCCACGCCGCGAGCCCGCTGCCAGTGCTCCCTCGAAACCCCGGCATGCCACACATCGTCTCCACCTGCCCTCCCTACCACTACGCTGCCCTGATCTGCCGTATAACCTAACCACGCCCGCGGCGCTGCGGAGATTTCGCGAGCGCTATACCATTGTTACATACTGCTACTACCACCCGCCCACTGTACACTACCATCTGTCGTCCTCGGTGCCTGTCCATTCTCTGCCCCATTTCTGCACAAAAGTATATCCCCCCTCCTGCCATCACCCAACCCCCCCCCGTACACAACCCACCAGGCCGTTCCAGTCTGGACCGTCATCACGCGCCGCTTTCATTGGCCGCCCACCCACGACCGCACACAACCTCATCATCGACTCGGTGGATAACCGACAACCCCGCCGCTCGCAACCACTGCGCCAGCTTCTGCGCTTCCACGACGCCGGTCCGCCTTGGGTTTCTCCAACAACACAATGGCCCCGGAGACCACCGGACGCCCACTCCTACCTCAAACCGCCCAAATGCAGAGCTTCACTTTTGCGCCGCCGACGCTGGCGCCGCGCGAGAACCAGCGCAGTGAGTCCCTCGCATCGCCTCTGCCGCCTCGGGCGGGCAAGAGTGGTTGGTTGACGGAACTGGCTGACATGAACCCATCTAGACTATGTGTTCGTAGACGAGCACAACAGACACAAACGCCTAAAAGGTGTGGCCCCATTGCTCCCGCCAGGCACGCACGCACACTGGCTGCCGTGCTCGTGTCTGCCCCCGGCGTGACATGCAGATGCTAACGTGATGCAGTAATGAGAGCGTGCGAAGGCTGCCGCAGACGCAAAATCAAATGCGATGCGGCTACGACAAATGCATGGCCCTGCGCTGCATGCATCCGCCTCAAACTCAACTGCGTACCACCAACCGTCAATTACGACAAGGATTACAATGGCTCGCAGACGTTTGATCTCGAACCCAAGCCCATGGAGTATCCCACCGACGCACCTTCCCAAGAGGATTACCAACGCCATCCATCCATGGCCCAAGCCGTGCCTCACCAGATGCCACTGTCCATGGCCGGCTCCGCTCAAGCCATGTACCAGCCTTCGCCCTATGTCGACCAACAGTCGCAAGAACAATGCCATTATCAGCCCTTGTCGCAGCCCCAGGTCGTCCAGCAAACAATGGGCTATGCTCCCCAGCAACCCTACCCACAACCATCATCCGCACCACCACCAACTATTCTGACCCCGCCCGAATCAGAGCCTCATTGGCGAAGCGACTCTGCCTCGAGCCTGTCCGAGGCTTTGGGCGAACTCAAGATAGACCACACAGCCGTTGGTAAGTTGTACCAAACTCCCGGACCATGCGCAAACGAGACTTACCATGTGTGTGCAGCGCCATATATCACAAACATGAAAAAAGCCCTGGCCGAGACGCCAGCGCAAGAGGAGTACGAGGTACAGTTACCGCAATCAGTCAGCCTCGACCACACGGTCCGCATACCGCCAGAAATGATGCCTTCCGACGAGCAGGCTCTGCATTATTTCGACTATTTCTTCGCCAATGTTCACCCCTATTGCCCAGTCATCAACAAGGCCTATTTCTACCAGCAATGGCACAGCGCACCAGATTCGATTTCGCCCCTCATGCTCGAGTCCATCTTTGCCTGCTCTACTCTGATGCTTGGAGACGTGGAAGAAGGCAACAAGTGGTTAGCCCTCGCGACAAGTAAGTAATTTCCTATGCTATGGCTCGATTCGCTCTGCTAACAATAGCCCTTTCAGGACATGAAGAAAGTTTCCGTGACGTGTCGCGACTCAGTACCATGCAGGCCATGATACTCCTCCTCAAGGCACGAGAAGCTTCGCCAAAGCGCGGATATTTCTGGCGTTCCTGGATGGCTACTGTCAGCTTGGTGGCAATGGCAAAAGATCTCGAGTTGCATGAACATTACGACACTCATCAGATGGGAAAATCATGCGGTTCGACGCCGCACGATTGTGTTGTCAAGACAAGAGTATGGCAGATGTGTCTGATTTTTGAAGTCATGATTGGTGGTCCTCAGGGTATGTTGTTTGACAAACGACTTGACTTGGAGTCCTAACCACATTGCGTAGGTCGCTATGATTTTGGTGTTGATATTGACACTGTCGATTGGGAAATGCCCAGGCCAATGGCTGGACAGGATCCCAGCGAGCTCCAGGTCGCGCGCCAGTTTGTCCAGTACGCCCGCATCGCCAAGAACGTATATCAATCGGCTCTTATATTTGGAAAGCTAAGGAAAAAGAACCCGGATTGGGCTTTAGACCCTTCTTTCGTAGGTCATAACACGGACTTTTCTGCCTGGCTACGAGAATTGCCCGAGGATATGCAGCTTGTCTACCCCCAGGATGGCTCTGCTCCCTGGGTTCCATCTCACCAGATTGCGAACATGCACAGCTACCACTGTCTAGCCATCATCATGCATTTCCGACCCCAGTTACATGCTGTATCCGATTCGTACGATGGCATATGGAAGCAGCATATGCTCACTTGCTATTCCGCCGCCAAAAATCTGTGCAAGCTGCAGGAGGCCATTCTCAAGACTTATGGTATGCCAGGTCTACTGTGCATGATGAGAGGCATCAGCTTTCACATCTATGCTGTGCTCACTTGCACTATGCTTCACCTTGTAAGTAGTGACAGTGCTAGGACTGTCATAATCATTCACTAACAGTCATAGGTCGCGGTGACCTGCCCTGACCCGGACATCAATCACGATGCGAGAGACTTCTTTGTGAGGCACATGCGCGTTCTGGAGACCATCTCGCCTTCATTCCCGATGCCAGAAATGCAACAGCAAGTCAACAGCCTGCGTCAAGCATTTTCAGCCGATTGCTCCAAGCCATTTGAGTTGAAACAATCTTTTCCATTCGGAAGTCCTCAGGTGGCTGCACAAACGAGTCCCTTGAGCCATCAAGGCTCATACCGCCCTCGTCACTCGAGCCATTCATCCCCCATGGAACAACCAGGTCAGGTCAACTACCATGCACATCCTATTACTCCACCAATCTCGGCATCCGACCACGGATCAAAGGCTGACTCTCCCGTAGCCCAGTCTTTGGTCATGATGGCATCTGGTCAGCGTGGACCCCAGTCTGCATCTAACCTGCAGATGCCGGACAATGTCCAATGGAACCCACAACGCATATTTGAGTAAGTTACACCAAATCTTCCAACATGCTTGTGTCTTGCTAACTTGATACAGTCAATGGAATGTTGCCTTTGGTACGCCCCCTCCTACTAGCGCCTCCTCCCAGTCTTCCCCGCCGCTAAGACCCACCCCTCCAGGAACCAATTACGACATGCGGCAGGCGCAAGACTCTATGCAGCCGGGCTACCAAATGGCGAATACATCGCCTCAGTCCAGTCACGTCCATGGCACCCCTGGTCAAATGCCACCATCATCGACCTACAGTAATGCTGCACCAGTCTATGTTACTCCGACCATGTGGCAGGAAGCCGTCGCCAGTTCTTTACCAGACGGTCTCAAGCGCAGATGGGATGGCAATTCCATGGCAGACCAATCCATGTACAAGCGATCGCGTTGAGAGAGAGAGAATGTATATGGATATGAGAGAGAGAGAGAGAGAGAGAGAGAGAAAGAGAGAGAAAAAAAAACAAGGTGAAAGGCACGCCGCGTGTCTATGAACGGGGGAGATCATATCGTTCGCACCAGGATCATCAGAGTCGTCCCATGAAACCAGAGCAGGGTCAGGGTAAGCATATGGCCAGGGGATACATGGCTCTTCGGTGCGCCGATCAGGAAGAAGTTGAAGAGCATGCATACGTTGATGTCAGTAACACTCTCACTCCAAGCCGCTGTGCGGTTCAAAGAGTTTGTTCTTTCTGGCCCAAAATCCTTTCTAGGTGGCCGCATCACCTTTGCCACCAGCTGCTCTGATGTGTTGCGAAACAGCAGCCCAAGCACTATGCACCAAGACACAAGCGCAGATGTACGATATATTGACCTTGCACTATACGCAGGCACGACGGGATAATGAATAAGCAACGCTAGTGACAAGTCCTAGCGCAATGCTGTTTGCTGTAATACTAGTATGGCTAGACAAAACACTTGCAAGTTGTCGCTACATGTACGCCAACCTTCCTCCTTCGTCAAGCTGCCCTGTGCAGTCCCATTTCTTGCATCGACCCATACAAAAGTGGGCATCCTGATAACCTCAACATTTTGACGCCTCACCTGCCTAGATACTTGGAGCTGATAGGATCATCTCACAAACCTGTCGCAGACTGTGCGGCTCCGTGGAGACATGTACTTGGATCATTTTTGTGTCTCTGCGCTCGCTCTCCACTCCAATCTATTCTGCCTGCCTCGCGTGCAAGAGAAGCGGTTCTGGCCACCGCCTGCTACAGATACAGAAAGTGATCGAGAACGCTGCTCCTGGTCATGCCAGCCAGTACCATCTGTAAATGTTCTTAGTTGAAGCCACAAAAGCCGAACGGTTCCTTCCAGCGAATGCGCCAATTAGACATTCGTACGTGGGAGGGCTGGATCCATGGTGCGCCTTGCCTCGCCATGCCTTTTTTTCCGCCTTGCCGTAAAGCAGCAGCCCAACTGCCATCGTCCTTGGCTACGATGGGCCAATGCAATATTGGAAATTCCACAGATATTTTGCAATCGGACCGCTATTCGTCGGCGAAGCACCACAACATATCCTGGTCTAGACAGTACCGGCAATCAATTCGCGTGCTCATCAAACCGGGTTTCCCGGTACCAGGCAATATCGAGGACACCCACAAGGCTGGGAAAGATCCCGAGGCTCAACGGTCTAGCGTCGATATCCTGAGGAAAAATTCAGCATGTGATATTGTGCTATGCGCGGGTAGACAGCGCCCCCCTGCAACTGGGCCTCCGGGTCACCCAACATGGACCGCTTCGTAATGTGGAGAGGAAGGCACTAAGGAATCAGAAGGATCAATCCTTGACAAGGTAGGGACGGGTGGTAGTCAACGTACGCTACTGCAGCATATCACGGATGTGGGCGTACGTGAGCATGTGGTATGAAACCTAATACACGCAAAAGTTACATCGTTGCTGCAGCTAGCCACACCGACTAATAACGCATACCCCCACTACTCTCAGAGTTATGCATTTCTATTACCCTTTTCCCACGGAATTTGCCATTTGTTGTGTCAGGTAGCCATGTATGTGTAGGATTCGCAAGTGCTTCCAAGACGACGACCCCGGCAATCTGTTATCCCTCAATCCTCCCCTGACCCCTGGTTTCATCAATAGACGAGAATACCCACAATTGTGTACCCACCGACAGCATTACTCGCCTTGGCCGCGACAATGATGGACCGGTCCTTGCCTTGTCGATTTGTGCAACGAGTCATGACTTGGCAAAGGGGAGTCGTTGCCGATCTGGCGATTGCGCGCCTGCTAGGGCTTGCCACGCATCATGATCGACATTAAGAAACAAGATGGTAGAGAGGAGCAACGGAAACTGGGGGGGCAAGGAGAGGAGACAGGAAAATTTGGCGAGACAGAATCGCTACGAAGAAGGACCGGCTGATATGTGGCCGTGTGGGGCTCCCTCTCTTTCTCTCTCTTGCTCCCCCTCTGATCTATTTGCTCAATTCCTCGCCTTGGCTCGTCGCGAGCAATTGAAGGACACGGCTCAGAAATCACAGGGTGTTTGATGTGCTCTGCCGGCCAAACAGAACCCATAGGTTGCGCGTTTTAAGCATTCCCCGCAATGAAATATGCTCCCTTCATTTGGCGACCGTGTATTAAACTTTTCATGGCTCTCGTAGTCCACAGTCGGACATTACCTAGGCCTTGTTGCTCAGGGCTCGATGGTTGTCGTGTTCGTTCAGTGTCAGCTCCCGTGTGTGTCGGGGCTACATAGCCGACCTGTCATTATCCAACTTTGCGAGGTATATCGAAGTTCAGACGTGCGCATTGGACTTTAGGGACTTCGGCACGGCACGGACTGCTCTGACACGAGTTACAGGAGGAAGAGGCTGTGGGACAAGCTGCCGAGTACCGACGACGTCTGAGAATACGCGAAGCCCGGATCATAGCAAAAATGTTTCGCGGTCCGCTGTCCGTGGATGACGACTCACATAACCATCTCATGAGATGGTTACATCTCTAGTAGCAGCAGTGATGTCTGAGCTTCTTGTTTAAGCGTATCCAACATCATTAACTTTCGGAACCGTAAAGGCTTGGCGAAAAGTTCAGGGGAATCGCGCGATTGCGTTCCACTCGCAAATACAGTGGGTCTGGGCAAGCGATGCTGCTATCGAGGCACTACTCGAGCTTTCGCGCAGGGATATAGCTGCTTGTTTTCCTCTCTGACATTGATGCAGGGACGCGGACTAGTACCAGGGAAGTATGAGAGAACTGAGACCGGAATCCACCCAATCTAACAGCGATCGAGACTAATCTTGACGCATGCCGATGTGAGGATACTCCCTCTCGTTCCGATATCCTATGATTGGCGCTGTACTAGTACCCTCCCTCTCTTTCGGGAGCACCGAGTTTAGGAACGTGCCCACGATAGCAGCAATGACAAAGGGCGTTTCGACAGCGAGGTTGATGCCCTGCTCAAACCCGACTAGATTCTGGTTTGGCCCCTCGTAGGCAAGGACTTGTGAAAACCAGTCGGGCTGACAAATGTCCATGAATCCAATACCCAGTGTGGCGGCGAGAATAAAGCGGTCGCGGCGTGTCCATGGGATGAGAGCGAGAACTCGTATGCCCGCTACGGCGATGGTGCTGTAGAGGAAGACCTGCATGCCGCCGAGTACAGAGGGAGGCAAAGAAGCAAAGACGGCTCCAAACTTGGCAATGACGCCCATGATGATCAGAAAGCCACTTGCTGCCCACCCTGCTCGACGAGATGCACAGCCTGTGAGGACTATGACACCGTTGTTGCCAGCCTGGCTAACCATCGGAGGGCCAGTAGCCAGGGCACTGAAGAAACTGCCAATTCCGTCACACAAAATGCCACCCTGAACTCGGCTGTTGAACACTGTCCCCTCGATGTCTACATCAGACAACTCAGCAGTAGCCAGAATATCCGGGATACAAGAGACTGCTTGGCACGCAAACATGATGATCATGGGCAAGACTAGTGCGCCGTCAACAGAGAGCTTGAATGTATGCACCCAGAGAAAAGTGCCTCTAGGTGCTTGATCAAGCCGCTCAGTCGACCAGTACCCAGTTGCGCCCGAGATGGCGCAGCCGACCGCGAGACCAATGACAACCGACGCTGAGCGCATGAGCGGCGCGCCGACCGCTTCCACGAGCACAATGGTCGCAAAGACACTGAACCCCAATCCAATCAGCTTGGGGTGTCCCCAAACCAACGGCTTGGGAGCAGACATGTCCGGGCACAGAGCATAAAAGCCCTCGCCGCCATGGCAATTGGACGATCCGCCCCAGTTCTGCAGCCCGTTGCCGACCAGGTACACGCCCACGAGCATAAGAAGCGACCCCGTGATGAGCTTGGGGAAGATGCGGCTGAGCATCTTGGGCGGAACAAACGCCATTGCCATCTGGATCCAGACACAACATAGCATGGTGCCGAGACAGGCGCCCCAGGCATCCGGGCACGGCGCGCGCGTGGTGCCGTCGCCGTCGTCTTCAGATACCGGACAGGTTCCTGATTTGTACCGCAGAGCAGCGTAGTTGAAGACAATGGGGAGGATGTCAAAGGTTGGGCCGACGACGCTCAGGAGTCCGGTGCCGATGAAGAAAGGTGTCTTGATGATGTGGAGTCTGGTGACTTGCAGGGCGGTTGCTAGGCCAGTGGTGATGAAGGCTGTCGAGACGAGGTACGTGGTCATGTCTGGGTCGAAGTTGAAGGCGCCTGAGGCGATGGCTAGGGGAGGTGAGACGATGGATCCGATCATGGTGAGGGCATGTTGCAGGCCGAGGAGAAGCGTTAGGAGTATGGGGACGCGGTCGTTGAGGCCGAAAAAGGGCGCTTTGTAGTCTTTGTATTTGCGGTTCAAGGGCCAGATGTTGGGCGTGATGAGGTACATGTAGTCCTTTTTTTTTTACCTGTGTTAGCATCGTGGGTAATAGAGGGCTACTCGTGTGAAGGACGCATTTACGTAGTCTCCGATCCAGCCATCTTTCGTCGTGAATGCATGTTTAACCTCTGCAATTGTGGCTTGCCATTTGGTGGTTACGGTGCCTACTTCATGGCTGGTTGGTGGTGAGTAGGAGCCTGTTTCCTTAGCATAGTGTGACTTTGACTCAATCTCGACATGGGGTTCCATGGCCATGGCAGCGGTCGAAATTGAGATTTAGATCATGGTTCCGAGCAGCAGTGCGCGACGTTGATAAATAATCGTCGCGCCGTATGCTTGTGTGGCCTTATCGATGCATATCATTGACTCGCGGAGATACACTCTCTTGCCACATGGGACCGAATATGCAGGGATCTAGCTGAGGTAACAGTTGTTGTGTTAGTCAGTTTTTTATACCGGAATCGTTTGTGTATTATTGTATCATGCGAAATGTGCTCCAACGGTCTACGGATGGTTCTTCTTCACTGTCTCCTCTCATTTTCCTTAGCTGAGTTATTCGGAGACGAAGTTTCGATCAAGTGTTGCTATCTGGGCGCTTTTACCTACAGAACATCACTTAAACTGGTCGATGGAATGGAAATACGACGTGGTCCATCTAATACGAACAGAAAAATGGTACTGGCAAGCAGGCCTACTATTATTGGTAGTACGCTTATAGGTGCTTTTATTACGACGCAGCTGCAAGTCGGTTCATTGTTTACACTGAGCACCCCTGTATGGTATGCTGTGTACACTAGGTGCGTTGAGCGCTGTGGCATATCTTTTCTGTGATAGGCGTTGGTGAGTTTGCAGATACCACGGCCGTCAGTTCGCCGGAGACCGGCTATCACTTGATAGTGTAACGATTCGGCGAACACAATAGTATCACAGGTTTTTTAATAAGAACTTCGTTAGAGCGCAGGAAGATAAGGAACCGCTATCAGATTACCTAGCGCCGGCCGCCCCATGTCACTTTAGCCGAGAGTGCGGAGGTGGAAGACCGCAATTGTTACACATTGCTGCACGTATGAGGCGGCTGCCGAGGGGACGGGAGACTAACTAGGAGTGGAGGTGTTGACTGAGTGGAGCCACTGAGAGATTCTTGTATATACTGTTTTCTTGTCAACTTTTTGCCGACCTTAGAACACCTCAAATACGTCTTTATCTCGAGGAGGGCTGTCTCTAGCATTACCCTGTATTGCAAGCACCTCGTCACTCCGACTTCTACCCTCACTATTGGCTAAAACAACAATGACTACAGCAAGCGAAGTTCCAAGAACACTGCTAGTCCATGCAACGATAGTCACTGTCAACAAGAGCCGCCAAATCATCCTTGACGGCGCACTCCTCATTGAAAATGGCCGCATCAAATTGCTTGGAAAGACTGTAGAGCTCTTGGAGCAACTGCAACCCGAAAGCAGTCAAAGTTTTGAAATTGTTGATTGTACGAACAAAATCGTTATGCCTGGTCTCATCAACACCCATGCCCATCTAGCCCAGTCGCTACTGCGGGGACTTGCCGAAGATCTCCCACTTCACAGCTGGTTATGCGATGCTATCTGGCCATTGGAGGCAAACTATGCCGAAGATGATGGCTATGTTGCGTCGATGTTGACGATAGCCGAGATGCTCAAGACGGGGACGACTTGTTTTCTTGAAGCTATGCTCACGCATAGAAGCGGGCTTGAGAATGCGGTCCAAGCCGTACGAGAGAGTGGCATAAGAGCTTGCTTGGTGAGTTTGGTGGTGTTCGGACCTTGGATAACTGCTGATGTGGTTCGCAGGGCAAATTGATCAAGGCCACTGAATCAAATCCAGACCTAAACATGAAGGATGCAAGAGATCGCGATGTCGACTCCATGTCTGTGGCTGTTGCCCTCTCGGCGCACAAGAAGTATCACAACACCTGCGACAACCGTCTACACATGTGGTTTGCCGCCGGAACACCTCGTGGTTCTCCGATGGCCGCCCATACCTCGATAGGCGAGACGGCGCAAAGAAACAACATTGGTCTTACTATGCACTGTGCGGAAGCGCCGAAGGATCTTTCCATCTATCGTCAATACTATCAGTGCAGCCCCTTTGAGTTTTGTCGGGACGCTTCGCTAACGGGCCACAAAAGCGTGTTTGCGCATTGCGTACACCCAGATCCAACAGCTGGGGACTTTGACATTCTACGCGAAAGCAAGAGTACTGTTTCTCACAATCCGACAAGTAACCTTAAGCTTGGTTCGGGAGTCGCACCAATCCCGGACATGGTGGCGAATGGCGTGAACGTTGCACTGGGAACTGACGGCGCGCCTTGCAACAACACTTACGACATGTTTCGTGAGATGCATCTAGCATCAATACTCCATGGCGGAGTGAGACAAAATGCTGGTGTGCTGAGTGCATATGACATCCTAGAGTTTGCTACAATGAATGGGGCAAAAGCGCTAGGGCTGGACGATGATATCGGCAGTTTGGAACCGGCAAAGAAGGCAGACATCGTCGTTGTGGAACCGAAAGGCGTTTCCAGCGCTCCCTGGGTTGCAACTGAGCAATATGCCGGTGGCATCGATCCAATTACAGTACTAGTCCATTCTTCGGGAGCGGATGTCGATATTGTAATGATCGACGGGCGAATTCTTGTCCGCAATGGGAAATTGCTATGCATTGACGAAGAAGCGATCATGGATCGAGCCAGGGAGTCGATAATAGGCATACGGCAAAGGAGCGGCATAGGCGCGAGAAACCACATGTCATTAAGGTATACATAGACTCAGAACCGAAACGAGAGCAGATCATCGAATAGATTAGGCCCTCCGAAAACTGTCTGCGATGGCAGCATGTTCGCCAAAGAGTCCCATGAAGTCTCGACCACGCTGTCGAGAGTCTGCACTGTAGGTGAAGGCGTGGGTACAGTGACTTGAAGATTTTGCGATATACCGTTGATGAAGCTTTCGACATCTAGCGTCCGGGCCCGCTTTCTTGGTGGAAAATCCCGATCACTGGACTCTGTTCTTCGTGGTCGTTTTCGGTTGTCAATCCTTACGCCTTCTCGGAACTCTTTTTGTAGCGCTGACAGTAGCTGAATGCCACGCAAAGCAATCTTGCTATCTTTGAATCTTTGAAGGTAATCGATCGTATCTGCAACAAGCTTTGTATGTTCTCTGACCTCTCTCTCCTCTCCAGTACGATGCAGGGCGTCAAGACTGAGAATGATACCAGCTGCAATCGAAAAGGCTTGCTCAATCCACAGTATAGGCCCTTGTTCATCATTTGCAGATAGTGCTTCCTTCAGGATCGTCTTTGATGCTGCTATACAAGTGCGTCGTGTGAATGAGAATGCTGAATTAGTGAAAGAAAGTCCCAAGAATTTTCGATGTATCATGATGATCTTGTGCGAAGCGCAGATAGCTAACGATCGCCTGGCCCATGCTACGTATTTTGGCCACTCGCTGGATACAGGCGCGTTGGTTGATAGGAAGGTAGGCATACAAGCTGTAGCAAGCTTTCGCATCTTTTCATCATACTGTAATACCTTCTCATACTTTGTGAAAAGAGTATTGCAGTCCGCCATAGCATCCAGCAGCTGTGGCATAAGCGCTGCAATATCATAGCGATAGTTGCAATAGCTCGCCTGGGTGGGTGTAGACAGAGGTTGGGGTACCATATCGTTGTCGTTACAATTCAATAGTTTCGCGTGCTGATAAAAGCGAGGGTTGAGCGAGTAGGATTCCGAAAAAGGGATCTGAAACCAGTCCTGGGTACAAAGTTGATTGAAGACTCTTCGTCCCATTTCCCGTTGGCGCAGCTGCTCTTTCGAGAAGGTAGCATTATCGTCCTCGGCACGTAGGCGATGCAGACCCAAGCTCTGTGCAATGCGTCCAGCCGAGGCGAGTAAAACTGATTGGCTATTCGATTTCCCCAAAGTGTGGGCGGCAATTGTCAGCGTTGCAATCGCTTGCACGGCGTAAATAGTGTGATCTTCGATGTAGCCGGCAATGTTAAGACATGTGACACTGGCTTCATACCATCTTTGTGGTAAGACTGTTCTTTCAGCCAAGGAAAACCCCCAGGATTGGTATACCGATGGCGGTGCACATGTCATGCTTCCAGTGATAACAGCAAATAAGAGGCTCAGCCATTGTAGATTCAGACTCTCGTTGTGTACGTTGCCATCATGTTCTGTGAAGAATAAACTCAAATCTTGACTGAGTATTGTTGACGAGTAGGACCCATGGTACCACAGAAGGCAGCTGTTGTGGTATTCAACAAGCTGGAAGAGATGATCCTTGTTCGGAAGGAGAGCCTCCAAAACATCAATTTGTGTGCCTCTGCTGCTTTCGCTCATGGAGCAGGATGTTGCAGCCGAATCATCATGCCTTATGCTGAATCGCCTCGGCCCACTATTGTGCTCTGGTGTTGACCCGTATTCAGTATCCTTTTTACGGCCCCATGCTAAGAATTCTAGGACGGTGGCTGTGTCTGCAGCCTCGGGAGATGGAGATACTTCATTGTCTTTCACAGAAGAATCTACCGCCTCATAGTGTCCGGGACTTGTTGAGTTGTTTTCAGGAGGTAGTAAAGACGCTTGGCTCGAGGGAGGATCATGCCGCTCGTTCAGCCTAGATTCGAGCTCTTCCACACGGTCAAGAATTGCCTGTACAAAATCCTTGGATACGGTGGTTACGCTTTGAACACCATGAGCAGGATGTGATATCGATTGTGAAGTCGAAACGTCCTCCCTTGTACAAAAGCTCTCATAACCCCTAATCACCACTTAGTATAGGGCTTGACAAAACACGCTCATACTAATTCACTCGAAGTTTTGAGGCTAGCTGTTCGGACACAACAAGCGTTGTGGGTGTCTTCACAGACCAATTTTGCTGTGAGGCTTCATATCCTAGGCTACCATCTAAGGGGAAGGGCTGACCTTCTGATACAGGTACTGCAGGGCACCTTTTTGTCACACTTGATCTTTCTCTTGTAACATTCTGTACAAGTCAATCGCGGTCGTGGTCCTTTGAAAAAGTTGCCGTCGTCCATGGATGCCAGAATCTGTCGATGCTAAGTCGGTAGCGTTATTCGAGGGCAGTCCAGAATTTCGCAGACCTCATCACTAGCCTCACGTGATCAACGTATGCACACACAAACACATGCCGAAAGCTGTAGCTGACCCTCAATAAAGCTGCACGATAAACAATTGACAGGGGGCGGCCGAGATGTCTGACGGCGTTGGGAGTGGCCTTATCTCCGACCAATCTAAGTTGACATACTACCCCACCTGCCGCAAGCATGCAACCCGCCGTTCGGTCTTCCACATACGCTGCCAGCAGTAACGGCCGAGCTTAGCGGCCGCATCGATAGCAGAAGGCTTGCTTTGATGCAGATTGTACCTGAGTTGGTATATGCCCTCATGAAGGCGATTAAACATAAGAGGAGTTGAATTTTGCTCAAGGCTTGATAAGACGATGCTTCAAGATCGAACAGAGTAAATCTCACTGACTTCATCATGGCACCTACCAAGTACACCAATCGCCATGTACCGACCATCTCACTTCGCGACTTCGACTTGCGGGTGGACGAGATCACTCGTGAGCTCGTTGACGCCGCAGAAAACCATGGCTTCTTTTGCATTGTGGATCACGAAATCGGGCACAGTACTATTGATGGCATTTTCGAGCAGTCGTCTCGCTTTTTTAGTCAGTCCGACGATATAAAGTCAAGAGTACCCTTCTCCCCTCAGCACAACGCTGGGTGGGAAAAGAATGCACAAATAAGGCCGTCTACAGGAGCAGTTGATCGCAAAGAATCGTATCAAATGCAATTCGGAGAAGGCATGAACGGTGAGTTGCTCTTGCTAAGCCTGTTTGTGGCAGTACTGATTCAGTAAAGGGCGCTGGCTAGATGATGAGACATTACCAGGCTTCCAGGCTCGAGCCCTGGAGTTCATGAACAAAGTACAGTCGGTTAGCGAGAAACTCATGATATGTTTTGCGAGGGGTCTGAACTTTGAGGATGACTATTTTGTCAAAGCTCATGATGTCCGCCGGCCAGAGTCTCAGACCGTCTGTCGTCTCCTGCATTATTTCGAAACACCCAAAGTGCAGAGCCCAAATGGAGAGGTGTATCACAGGGCGGGTGCGCATACTGATTGGGACTTTTTGACTCTACTGTTCCAAAAAGCTGGGCAGTCAGGCCTGGAGATATGCCCAGGGAGAGAAGTTTCAACGGCATTTGGTTCTGACGATTCGTGGACAAAGATTGAACCCGATGCAGAGAAGAATGCTATCGGTAGGTTATCTTTTGCCTGAACATAGACCCTTGACTCACATTGCACAGTCTGCAATGTCGGCGATTTGCTCATGTCATGGTCTGACGACCGCTTTAAATCGACCTTGCATCGCGTCAAGGCGCCGTGCGAGCCAGACGATAATTATGGCGAGCGATACAGCATTGCTTTCTTCAACCAGCCATGCAAGGATGCCAAGATCCAAGGGCCAATGAAAAAGTACCCAATGGTGACGGGCGAGGAGTTTACGAGGAATGCTATGAGCCGGAACTATCAAGCGGTACAAGAGAAGCTGAAGAAGGAAAGGGAGTCTGCAGGTAAGCCAAAATTGGTAGATACGGCGGCAAGCTCTGTAAGCCTCGCTGTTTGATTCGAATATCTGTAATTTGGTTATATGACGCGTGTTCACTCGGTATACTTGTTCATGAACGTATAAAATGTGTTTGGTACTGGTTCTCACGTGCTCACGCGTCTGTCTTGGCGCGACGTAGTACCTTTCTAGATCAGTGCGCTTGCCACTCAGTCAGTTGGGCAAACCCACACATCGACAGCATCACGACTCGGCCATGCTGAGTAGCCAACTCCATGTTCAGAAACCCAAGAGAGAACAAAACATTGCCTGAGACGTCAAAGCTTGCGCCATCAACCGGTCGTCCCCCTTCGCCACCCCGCTCTTCATCAAACGACGCAACCATGGCCACCAAAACGGCAACGAAGAAACCCGCATCGAAGCCGAGCACAAACACCCCTCCTCAAAAGAAAGCCGTCCAGACTACACTCACACCGGCTGCTTTTGCCAAAAAGCCGTCTTCTGCAAACAATGGCAAGAAGCAAAAACCATCGGGGACGCCGAATGGCAACATCATGACATTCTTTAAAAAGGCCGAGGAGATCAACAGTCGTATATTCCTGCAGGAAAGAGGAGCGGACCCGACAATTGTGCTCGAAAACGACGAGGAAGATATCGGCTGGAGTGATGAGAAGAGCAGCGGCGTCGTAATCTCAGGCAGCGGCGAAGATCGCTACAATGAGAATGGTGGTAGTATCAAACGGCGCAAAGTCAGCGAAGAGCCAGCAACACCGCCCCCAGCATGTTCACCGCCTCCGCCGGCTGATGCTGAGAGCAAAGCTCTAGACACGCTTGCAGCACATGTGCCTAAACAAGCACTGAAGCCACGCAAGAAATCAGGACCCTTTGTAGACGATTCAGAATCTGAAGACGAGGGAGAAGAGATACCTGCTGCACGTTCAGGTATGGCTTTACGAGATCAGAGTGAGATATCGCCAATTACTAAAGAATCCGAGGATCCACCACGAATGGAAACATCTAATCTAGAATCGATAATAAAAGAAGAAGAAAATTATGACGATTACGAAGGACTCGAGGACGATGATCTACTTGAAGGCGAAGAGTACGACGAAAGGCGTTGGATGAAAGAACAACAGAAACTGGAAATGGAAGAGGCTGGATTTGAGGGTGACCCAGACGACTTTGAGGCGCCGTTCTTATTTCCAGAACAGGAAATAACGGGCACTCGACAAGAAGTACCAGAAAGCGACAACTCCAATGTACCCTCGTGCCCAATATGCGGCAGTAGTCTTCCAGGCTTACCAGAACAAGATGTGTCTATGCACGTCAATGCATGCTTGGATGGCAAGCCACTTCCGCTTCCTGTAGTGAAGACAAAACACCAGACCGAACAGGATGTCGGGGGTACTAACAAGGCATCCATACAAAAGGAAAGACCAGTCAAACCGGGTCAAGCAAACCCATTCCAATTTACAAAGCCTAGCGCACAGTCCAACTCGGCATTTTCAAAGCTCATGGCCGGACATGCCGAAGACGCCGCATGGGCGACCGCAGCTGCCGAGAACAACAAAGCCCGAGGCAAGCCTGCCTATCAGCGAACTTGCCCGTTCTATAAGATTATGCCAGGTTTTTCCATCGCCGTCGATGCTTTCCGCTATGGGGCTGTTAAGGGCCAAAACGCTTATTTCCTAAGTCACTTCCACAGCGATCATTATGTTGGGCTCACTGCGTCGTGGAAGCATGGCCCAATATATTGCAGCAAAGTTACAGGGAATCTGGTGCGACAACAACTCCGAGTGGATCCGAAATGGGTCGTCGATCTTGATTTTGATGTCAAGACAGAAGTACCGGGAACTGGGGGTGTATTCGTGACGATGATATCAGCAAATCATTGTCCTGGTAGCTCCCTCTTCTTGTTTGAAAAAGAAATTGGCAAAGGTGCAAACTCAAGGATGCAACGGGTCTTACACTGCGGAGACTTTCGTGCGTGCCGAGCACATATCGAGCACCCACTTCTCCGCCCCGATGTGCTAGACGCTGTAAGCGGGAAGAGCAGGCAGCAGAAGCTGGACGCTTGCTACCTTGACACTACCTACCTCAACCCAAAATATGCTTTCCCACCACAACAACAGGTCATCCAGGCCTGTGCAGATATGTGCGTCAGTCTTAGTAAGGCTCGTGCTGATGAGTCAGATGGGTGGGAGAGAATGAAGCGGAAGCGTGCCGGGCAAGGCATGGTCAATTTCGTGCAAAAGGATTCTAATGCGGATGATCCATTACAGCCAAAGAGCCCTGAGCGAGGCCGCCTCCTTGTTGTTGTAGGCACATACAGCATTGGAAAGGAGCGGATATGCATCGGCATCGCAAAAGCTTTGAAAAGCAAAATATACGCTCCCACCAACAAACAGCGCATATGCAAGGCGCTTGAAGATCCCGAATTGGATACGCTGCTGACGACTGATCCTCGTGCTGCTCAGGTGCACATGACGCCACTTTTTGAGATTCGGGCGGAGACCTTGGATGACTATTTGCGTGGCTATGCTGATACCTTTTCACGCGTCGTTGGGTTCAGACCTTCTGGCTGGAACTATCGTCCACCTCGAGGGCGCTTTACCGAATCACCTCAGGTGCAGACCGTTCTGCATTCAGACAACTGGAAGAGTACATTCTCTATGGAGGACCTCAAGCCGCAAGCGGGCAGCGGGAGCCGCGCAAGTTGCTTTGGTGTACCATATAGTGAGCATAGTAGCTTCAGGGAGCTGACCATGTTCTGCTGCGCGCTAAGAATCGATAAGATAATACCCACGGTTAATGTCGGTAGTGCAAGCAGCAGGGAAAAGATGAAAGTTTGGTGTGATAGGTGGGCTGCTGAGAAGAAGAAGAATGGCCTGTTTAAGTTGGGTGAGGGTGACGAAGGATGGTAGAAGTGAGTCCTCCACGTCTCGGGATGGTCGAATTCATAGCGAACCATAGAGATTCAAGCATGTAAGTGCTTGCACTACGATGCTTGCTGTTATGACGACGTAGTATTTCTCCATATTCTGTTCAACAAGACTCTCCATCCTCGATCAACTACCCCAGCTTCGCTTATGTCAATAGTGGACAAAGTTTGGGTCCACTAATACGTTCGGTCCTTCTTCCCCAAAGGCTGGACCTCCGATGTTTAAAAAAAAACAACCCTGGGATAATAGCGATGGGATAGTGTATCAACCCCAAGTTCGACAGCGTTTGGCGTCTGCCAAACTGGTAAACCATGTGGCCCAAGCGCTGCGCCAACACCCTTTGTTTCAACGCGGCTTACTGGAGAACATTATTGACAACGCAGTAAAACAATGCGGTAGAACAACGCCAAAGCAATGGAACAAGGCCAATGAGTATTGGAGCCTACCGTTTTCTTCCGAACGCGGGCAGGCAGTGCAGCAAGCCAGTGATGGACAAGCTGACGCGTCTTGCAGAGCTGAACGCCCCTTCACGTGCGTGGCAGTGGGGCTGCATCGGCACCCCAAGTGCGCGAGTCAACTCTATATTCCTTCTGAGGGACCTAGTAGCCCTCTCCCTCGCGATTTGCATTGTTCCATTATCTCATCGTTCCTCTTTTGGCCGTCGTGGGACCAGCCGTTCTCCACATTTTGTTTTTGCCCATGGCTGTGCTAACCAGACTAAGGCCAAACGTCAAACTCGCTGCAGCGTTTCGTATCTAAAAACAGCAACATCGAAGCACTGTCTCCCTTGTTCGTTGCACCCCTCAGAAACGAAGTCGATTCTGGATGGGCGAACGCTATTTCTTCTTTTTGGTTCTTTGTTTTCTTCTTGCTTAATGGCAACTTCTAGTTCACTTTCTACAAGTGGTTCGACATGACGAAGCACAGACATGACGATATATTTCTCCTCTTCTTTCGCGTAATGTACCTTTCTATTTTCACTGGATACACCTGCTTTACTATTCTGGGGTTCGGAGCGATCGGGGCGCCGATCGGGATGGTGGCGACAGTTGTGGTGGCGGTAGGTTCCGAGATTGCGTTCGTTCTTGCAAAGAAGGAACAGGAGGATAGACTGGCGCAAGAACGGTACACGGTTTGAAATCGAGATGTGCTGTTGCGGAACTGAAAGAAAAGAAGAAGCACATGTACAGATGTGTGGAGACAAGAAACGTCACTCAACACCCGGATACATTACCGACTTGCCTATCGCGACAATCGCCACCATAAGAGTGAGGACCGGGGCCTCTTCTCTATAATCTCATCACGAAGACTTTTATCGGCTTCACGGCTGTCTTCAAGTCTTTACTATTATACCCGTGGCAGATTTATGCGTAGTGTAGTCTACTACCATCGAGTCTTACGAAGACTTCAGACTGGGACTTTGACGTTGCACGCACCTACACATGCGATCAGTCACGTCAGCTTACGCGTTTTACGACCGGAAATTTCGAATAATCCATATGGGAGATATATATACGCCGCCGACCCAAGAACTTTACTCAAGCACAACAAACCCTCCACGAAGGAGATTCCTCCTCCAACCGCTTCCCACGCCCTTGTACCTAGAAAACGCGTTATGTTAGTGCGTATAAAATGGAACGAGTGTTCTTGACGCGCTGAGACTACAATTGATGGATAATGGACGGCTTGCAGTAAGCTGGCAGCGAGCTTGTAGAGGAGTGAGGAAGTGAACAAGGAAAGAAGCGAAGAGCTGTTTCTCAGCAGCGGGCAGACGAGTATAGGTTTGCGCTAAAGTGTTAATCTCATAATTGTAATTCATGTTTGCTCAATGATGTTGTTTGTGCAACATTGCTATGATGTTGAGTAAAGCGTCTACATCGGCTAGGGTTTTTCAATAGCAGGGCCCTTTGCTTCCGCAATGAGAAAGGAACGCAACACATGATGATTTGCTCTAGTCTCGGCAAATTGAGATGCAAAGCCTCATTATCGTCAGCCTTACCGCTGGACAACGAACAACTTATCATTAGCAGAAGTGCTTTTCTCTTTGCTTTCACTCGATATTCGGATTCAACTAATACCAGTCTATGCCAATACTGATGCCTTTCTTACGCTCCACAAACACAATGATTTCTGCAGCGGGTAAGCGGCCCCTGCTGCGCAAGACAGAAATCTCGCTATACTCACGTTAGCGTGATGAAATATGCTACTATCCCTACGGTGTACAGCCTGAACAAGGACACTGATTGGTCGCACCATGTAGGCAGCAGCCGTGTCATGCACTGCCCCGTCGACCGAGAACCAAGACTTTCATCGCCGACTCACCAATATAAGGCTGCCTCACCGATTACTCAAGGCTTGACCCTGTTCTCAGCTGTATCAAGTCCTGATATGCTAGTTATTTCCGCAACCTAGCCAACCAAAAGTCAAGTAACCTCATCCCATTATGAGGCTTCTGAATACGAAATCTCTTGAGCTTAGTCGTCCCTATGTACCGAGCGAGGTTCCAGACTACGCAATCCTTTCTCACCGGTGGAATACTGAAGAGGTCACATTTGCAGACATAAGTAACGCATGCATCCTCCAACCTGAAAGCCAAGTGCGGACGAAAAACGGATTTGCAAAGATACAGGGAGCTTGTGAAAGAGCACTCAGTGATGGATACGCTTGGATCTGGATTGACAGTTGTTGTATCGACAAGTCTAGCTCGGCTGAGTTACAAGAAGCCATCAATTCCATGTGGAGATACTACGCGGAGTCAAATATTTGCTACGTCTATCTAGCAGATGTTCCCGACTCAGAAGCTGGCTGGGGTCCAATGTTCACTAGAAGCGAATGGTTCACACGTGGTTGGACGTTGCAAGAGTTGATCGCCCCAACATTCCTCGAGTTCTTTGCGGAGAACTGGGTCCCCATTGGTACGAAATTCGAACGGTACCAACAGATTGCAGAAATTTCCTTGCTCGATCCAGATGTTCTCATTCGTGTTCAGGTTGTTGACAACTTCAGTGCTGCCGAAAGATTTTCATGGGCATCTCATCGAAACGTTACTAGGGAAGAGGACGAGGCGTATTCGCTCCTGGGTCTGTTCGACGTCAACATGCCACTCCTCTATGGAGAAGGGCGGGAGAAAGCTTTCGTCAGGCTCCAAGAAGCTATCTACAATGCCACGGCCGACCAATCGATGTTTCTGTTCAGGCATAGTCAATACAAACATACTCAGCCTCTATTAGCCAATTCGCCCACAGGCTTCTGCGACAGATTGGGTTGCATTCCCTGTGGCTCGCGGGCAATTCGCAACATATCCTCGAGTTTTCGATATCGCGAAATCATTGCATCTGAGAGGTGGACCACACAAGCCCACGAACAAATCATGACGACCGTTACCACGTCCCGTAATGAAATGTCCACTATGTTTCCGCTGCTGACCTATCAAGATGTTTCCGACAGGCTAGAATTCTTCGACAAAAAAACACTGAAGGTCAATGTAACACATGTAGCAGTACTCAATCATACCTTGGAAAAGTATCCCGAAGGCGCTTTTTGCCTCTTGTTGAGTCGAGAGCCCGATCTGGATTCAAGCCTCCGTCTACAAGTCCTCCCAGCCGTTCTGTCCCGGCTTGGTGACCTCGTGTCTCGACTTCAACAGACGAAGCTTCTGATCTGCCCAGGACCGAGAATGATAGAAAATGAAAACCTCGTCGAAACCGTGTTTCTTGTTGACAGCAAATTGTTCCGTGTAGAAGCATGGGGCACCGAGGGTAGCAATAGTCAATCATTGCTATCAGCACCACCAAGACGAAATACAGACTTCAAAATGAAGATAAGAGAATCCGGTACAACTAAGAGCTCAGTCCGAGTATTCTTTCGAATGTTTGGTTCACAGAGTCCCAAAGGGTTGCTCACTATCCATCTAACTCAAATCCATGGCATTTGGTCCATCAAGGAGATATTTGAACCGAGGAATTTGACCACAGGACGAAAGTTACGCACGTTGTTTCTTTCGAAAATCCCTACTGATCGTTGTGTCATTGAGTTTCCGAGTGGAAAGATGCTGTCAGTGAAGCTTCGACGCTTACCTAGCTCTGCTCGTACTCCTGGAGGCTACATTGTAAGAAATCGCTATCAAATCTCAATAGATAGTCGATAGATAGTTCTGTCGTAAATTGTGTACAATCACTTACGAGAGGTCGATCACATAGTAGAAGAACACATCGATTTTGAATGAAACTATGACACCAGATATAATGGAACAGCCATTAGATATATCATGTTGCAGACACCCCACGTTATGCTTCCTCCTCGCTTCTTTGGTTTCGCCTGGTATTCGAGTTTCATTTGATACATGTCTATCTCGAAATTAGCTGATACCTTCTTATATCTCACAAAACATCCGAAGTGTATGTCAGCTTAATAAGTTATATTGTGATGCACGGACATCGCCTTTTGTAGCCAATCTTAGACGGACCACTGTACAGTGAAGAAGGGCCTGATTTACAGAGTAATTTTTGGAAATGAAGGCCGAGCGATTTTTGAGATCACATCGGGACATTTCTGATGGGATCGATGAACATACAGCTTCGATGCACTCAGGCAGCGATGTCAGTTCGTTTTTCATATTCATTGCAAGACATCAATCTGATAGACGTGTTTTTCTTTCGCGGTAAGAATACTGCATATGGTTACTATGTTACTTTATTAACGTGAAGTCCTGACAAGGAGAAAACATATTATGTCAATTTTTCCGACCGAATATTTCACCATGTTCTATCAAATCGCGTTGTGTCACTGCGTATGGATGAAATGAGTTTTCTTCTGGCGCTAAGGTGGATGATTAACACATAATGGATGTCGTTCAGTAATCTAGTAATGTCTGTCTTTAAGTGCTAGAAACGCACAGTGTAACAGGACGTTGTCACATGACTTGGATACGAGATCCATAAGACAGCCTTCGGGCTAGCAAGGCTGAGGATCTGCATATTATATATCTTTTTATCTAAATCTGGTATTTAATTCAGTAGTTTGTCTGAATGCTGTTCGGATGTTCTTGCTCCTACCTGCTAAGTCCTTCACAGTGTTATGATCATGTGATCTCAACTGCTATTGCGGTTTATGCTACCTTAAAACGCTAATGCCGTCGCTATACTAAGAAACAATATAAGCAGACTATTTTCCTATTATACTCTCTTCTGTTTTAGAGTTGGTTTAATTCTCTTTTTAGTTTGTGGTACTTCGCCGTTAAGATCTCTTTCTCCATTGGTGAATGTCAGATGAGTCAATATTAAACACAATGACGTTATGCACTGGCGATAGCTCCTTGAGCATGCAGACTCTCCAATTATTGCCAGCTCCATTACTAAAGGTAAGAGGTTCGGCTTTTCTGGCATTATACGAAGTAATAATGTCCGCCCGCCAATGACCTCTCAAGAGACCGTCAGCACTACTCTGCGCTTACTCTGCTGCTATCTGGTCGGGACAGTCTGTGGGCACACGCCGATTAGCTGTGACTGCCGAAATCTGACGTGAGCCTGATTAGTTCCTTTAACCACGAATTGTCAGCAAGGGAGGGAACCCTTCTGCTTGTTGCTTGTAAGGTTAGCTTCTGTCAGAACTCTAGGTATAGGTTACCTAGAGCTGGATTCAGGGCACGAATATGAGATCCTAATTTCTTTAGCCTTATTGTTACTATAATATACTATACTGTGCTGTGCCTATGTCCGTTCCCTCTCTGACAGGGATAGAAAATGGAGTTTCATCTTTCGGTCTTGATAGGAGCTGTGAAGATAGATTAATAAACCATAACACAGCATGCATGTTAAAAAGACCGAGTCGTAGGATACGGCATGCATATTTTCTGACTAGAGCGTAGGTCAAGGGCCCATGTGTGGGGCCCATAATAATGGATGGTAGGTGGATAGTCAACCCTAGTCACTCGTAAGATGCTACGAAGTACTATGACACAACCATCTTCCTCCCCCAGCATCTGCTACATCATAAGATCTTAGCGCTTATTTAGAGACTGCAATGATTGCAAGAGACATAGGCAACATGATTGCTAGGGACGTGGGGATAGGCTGCTAGGGTTAAGATAGAAGTCGAGTCTGAGCGTAGTAAGAGCGGCTGCTTTCGTCCTAATAAACAATGATACATACTGTGAGGGGTTTGGCAGATAGGAGCAAGCATATCAGAGTAATATTCCAACAAATCCTTGAGGTTCATCCTTATGTACTAGGAGGTGTTCGCCCGAGGGGTATCCGATGATGGCCCGAGGGCTGTTATCTAGATACTACGACCAAGTCACATGAAACATACGGCGCTGGTTGTCTTTCAGTCAGCACTAAACCGATCTGAAGTAGGAATATACGCAGCCCTGCTTAAACATGTCCATCTAAGTACTTAATTAACTCCAAAGCTTGTGTGATCTTACACCAACCCTTGCCTAAGCTAAAACGACCATCTCTACGGAGACTTTTCGAATCGCTTATATCTATTATCTCTGCGGCGACTTTTTGAATTTCGTATATGTACCATCTCTACAGAGACTTTTCGAATTGCTTATTTCTATCCATTCTCTTTCTTGAAAAACTCTGCTTGTCCATTTTATCAGGTCTCAAACATCTCTATTTCTCTATTCCCAGATATGAAGTGTAAGCTAAATCAGTCTCTCATGCAAATACATAAGTCTTCGTACTGACTTCCACTACGATAGTCTCTACTCTCTCCCTTGTCCTAGGCACTTTTTCCCTGATTGCTGCCTATAACCCTAGACAAGTGGATTCTGTTAAGCTGGTCGAGGCTTTTGAGCGCTCCACGGTGCCACAGAGCGTTAAAATGACGAAGCGCGAGAACTGCGCTAAATGCTTTCTTGGCGCCTGTCCTGATTTTCACGACTGCTGTCACTGCAAATATTGCCATGGATTTAGTGGTAAGGACTCTTATGTCTAGACCATTGCCTTTTTTTAGTTGCTAATTAGTGTAGCTAAATGCAGTTAATGTACGATAGCAAAAGGGATCCAGGGTTAAGGTTGAACAGTGTTGACGTAACAAGAGATTGAATGCGGAGTTCTAGGAAAGAGAAATGCTAGGGGAGATGAATTACTGAGTGAACGAATATAAAATGGTCTGCCCAATTATCTCTGTTCTTATCGCCTTATTCTTTTTTTATCTATCTAGTGGCTGCATCCACTCTACTTGCGCTCGCTTGCGTGATGGACCATACTGGGCACGAATATGCAGACATGGAACAGCTGATAGTGAAAGTCCTGTCGAATACCAAGCAGGATGCATTAAATATATAGTTGGGATCACTTAATAGAACTAAAACACCTTCATCTTAAAGAACAAGCGATAGGCATCGGAGGCAGAAGTCCGGCGCAATAACAACTCAACGTCGGTCTAAGCGTGCGAGGACGCATGGTGCATTGAACCGCTTTCTCTTCTAATTATCTAACCCATTTAATGAAATATCTATATATTAAAGTGATGATGTTTTCTTCTTCGCAGCTTTTAAAGTTTAGAAGGCTTACTTCTGAGCTCATTCTGGTGCGTTAATAATAGGGCCATCAGTGATAAGTAAAAATGGACCAATCCGGGACACAGGCAGGAGTTACTAAGATATCGCCACATTCAAGCTATTACAATGTATCTTGGTAATGCAGCATGTACTGGTTTAGCCTTACACACGGGTCTAAGTGCGATGAAAAGAAGGAGAGGACGACGCAGAATCTTTCACAAAAAATGTGGTACAAATGCGCCACTTGAGAGGGTTTTGGAGTAAGAAGATCTGTTTAGAATATGGTGGTTACGTTTGAAGGATTTCACTACTAGTCTGCAATTGGAGTGCAATACTATGTATTTCCTGGAGCATAGATCCACGTCGGCCGAGCAATCTTCTAGATCGATATGGAAGCGCTACTTTGCGCCATACCCACGATCACAATGCCGCAACGGCAAGTCGACATCTCAGCCGATCTCTAATGACGAAATGACAACGGCAACTAAACAAGGATTGCCTGGGCATCCTTGCTTGTTACAGGTTGCCACGTTGTCTCGGCAGATCGAATCGTTTCAGGAACAGGGGATGTGACATGTTGACGTCTTCACCGCGAGTCTAGTCCGAGATTTTTGCAGTCTTGTCGCCCCAAAATTCAGACGCTTGTCGGACCTTTTGGGACGGGATTAACGGCGATTGTGGTGCATGACCCGTTTTGAGGCTTGAAAACGTGGTTAAAGTGGGTCTGGTGTCAACGGCGTAGATCGGCGAAAGGACAAAACACCAGGTTAAGCCATACCTCCATGCCTCCAACCCCATACCAAGTTTGATGTATTACAAATGCTAGGAAATTTTCTAGAAGGTTGGAATGAGTGTAGATATAAAACAGTAGCTGTGTACTTCGTGTAATTCCTATACTATTCAACAAAGCTCATCTTACATCAATCTAACTTGTTCTTCCACTCCTCTTGTTTTCGTTCAAATTCGTTTCCAGTACCAGAGCAAACAAAAAAAGCCATGTCTTCATCATCTGATTTCCAGGGCTGGGTCGCCCACGACCCTTCTGCCGCCGACGGCAACATGAAATGGGGCGAATATACTCCCAAGAATTTCGAGTCTACCGATATTGAGATGGAAATCAGCCACTGCGGTGTCTGCGGCTCCGACATCCACACCCTCCGCTCTGGCTGGGGCCCCTCAGACTACCCTCTAGTTGTCGGTCACGAAATCATCGGCAAGGTCACCCGTGTTGGAAACGATGTCAAGGACCTCAAGGTCGGTGACCGTGTTGGTGTTGGTGCACAGTCTGACTGCTGTGAGAGCTGCAGGCCCTGCAAGAGCAAGCAGGAGTCCAACTGCAACAGCTTTGTCATGACTTACAACGCCAAGTACAAGTCCGGTGACAAGGCTCAGGGAGGTTACGCAAAGAAGTGGCGCGGTCCTGCTGCCTTCGCAATTCCTATCCCTGAAGGTCTTCCTTCCGAGTACGCCGCTCCTCTCATGTGCGGTGGTGTAACTGTCTACAACCCCCTTGTTACCTACGGTGCTGGTCCAGGAAAGCGCGTTGGTGTTGTTGGTATTGGCGGTCTTGGCCACTTTGCTCTTCTTTTCGCAAAGGCTCTGGGCTGCGACGAAGTCGTTGCCATCTCGCGCTCCTCCTCCAAGAAGGCCGACGCTATGGAGCTCGGCGCTGATAGGTTCATCGCTACTGGCGAGGACCCCGAGTGGATGACCAAGAACGCCAATGGCCTCGACATCATCATTTCCACAATCTCTGGTGGCTTCGCCCTTGACCAATACCTCAACCTCCTCGACGTCAACGGTACGTTCGTTCAGCTCGGCGCTCCCGATGACCCACTTCCCAGCTTCTCCCCTATGGGCTTGATCTTCAAGAACTTGAAGATTGCTGGTTCCCTCATCGGCACCAGGCAACACATTGCCGATATGTTGGAGCTGGCAAAGAAGACTAACCTCAAGGCTTGGGTCCAGGTCAGGCCCATGTCTGAGGCTAACGATGTTGTTGTCGATTTTGAGAAGGGTCTGCCCAGGTACCGCTACGTGCTCAAGAACTAAGCCATGGGTGGAAGCATAGATACAAACGAAGACGATACCCTGTATTTGTAGAATAGATGATGTGGCAAGAATAGAATATTTAATCTTTAGATCAACACTTTCTTTTGACATGTTGTGCAATCTTTCATTAATGTTGATCTGTGATATCACCGATCACATATCAGCCGCCTTATTGTCTGCTTTTGGCACTCTTTAGGAAACTAAAACTCAGTAGAAAGATATAGTTGTATTTACCGCTATGCAGGGGTACTTCAATCGGGTTATGATGCAGTAAAAATCTGCTGAAGCTACGAGTCCTTATGAAATTAGGATTGGGCAGGTGTCATGGTCATCGACCTGAGTCATGGAAAAATGCCGCTGACAAAGGGAAGTAGAAGTAGAATCGAAAGCACGCTGATTCGTGTTGAGAAGATTATGACATTCATACTAAAGCAATCCGGATGCCCAGAGAGTGGTTAACAATGCTTAGCAGAGTGTGAATTGAGGTTACGGCATCGGGGTTGCCAGCTCGAGTGGTATGTTGCTACAACAACATCACCATCCAGAGGGTGGGAATGTTCAATTTGAGATAGCCGGAGAGGGTGAGGTTATGAGAGGTTCATGTTGGTGTCAAGATAAGGTTGCTACATCTTAGAAACCCCGCATTACTCCTGACATATCTAATCTAGTACGGTAAACTTTTCGCTTAGGATTTGGCGCTGTCGCAAAGCGATATACTTAGCCCTACACAATCGATAAGCGAGTGTCATGGATGGCCTGGATCTATGGTTGTTACGGGCACTGCAAGACAGATCTCGAACCAATGATCTCTTGGTGCGGGGTTACGCACAAGAATTACGAGCTGTCACCAAGAGAAGGAATTGGTAGTGCAGAGTTTGTGACAGTTTGCTAATGGAGTCATATTCCTTTGCATTAAATGTCGTACAGTAAAACTACAGATCTACACGCTAGAGATGCTCGTGCTACTGCTTTGATCTGGTTTTTGTTGACCAAATCGGCCCAAATTCGTGCCTACGAGTGACATTTCATCACTATCGGCATGTCGTACCTCGTATGTGGTTGTGTATGTGATGGCATCCAAATGCTGACCCTTCTTCGAGCCGAGCGACTTCACTGCTTTGCTGTTTAATACAACATCGTCCTTGTTCATTCCGTAGCTTTGGTTTCCATTTGCATAGTATGCTGCTCGGTCGGTAGCTTTGGTTGTACCGAAAACCTTGGGAAACAGGCGAACGAAGATGACGCGTATAGTAGGCAAATTGGCACACATGATACCAATATTCAGCTCAAGGTTCGACCAGTTGATAACATCAACCTGATCCCATGTTGGGTTCGTGGAAGCAGCGAAGGTAACAAGAGAACGTAAACGAAGAACGGAGATAACAGTGACACTGGATGCGATATCAGTACTAGGGCTTTCTGAAATGACATGTTTGGGACTCACAATGTTCCCACACAAAACATGAGGGTGACGCCGAGCTTCTTGCGCCAGGATAGCTGTAGGTGAAAGACTTCGTACAAGGGCAAAGCAAGCATCCAGATGTCCATGATGATGCTGATAATGGCGTTGGCCCATGCGAGTGCATTGATATTGAGGCAGTGACCTTGGTGTTCCCCGTCCCATTTGGTCCAATTAAATGACATTGGCCGACATTGGAGAAGCGATGCGGCGATAAACGCGATACCCAGGAGCGTGTTGAAGATAATGGTCCCCCAAATAAGTCGCCTGGTTAGTGGTTTCGGGAAAATTCTCAGATAGAAGAAAAGAAGCATGTACTTCAAGAGGGCGATATGGAGGAAGTAGAAAACCTCCAAGCTGTAAAGATACTTGGCAAATTCGGTAATCTTGTTTGAATCAACCGTCCACACATCCTGTCCAAGTCCATTGGGAACGACGCCCTTGTCAATAATGACAACGGACGGGGCGGCTGCGAACAAGGCGATGAGCACGCAGTAGTCATCAGCTCCAAGTCCGGTAGGCGAGAAAACCTTATAGAAGACCCTGGTGAGACCAAAGGCGGAGGTTATGACGGCAAGAACGATATTGGATACACGGACTTCCTCGCCTCTGTAACGAATCGGAGCGTGGCATAGCGTCGAGCTGATGTTTTTGGTTACTAAGTTTTGTTTTAGTGATAATCGTAGCTGTGCTAGAGAAATACTTACCCAGTGCCTGTCTGAGCGTACACGACTTGTGCACGCAACCTTCAACTTGTCTTTGTATCTTCATGTCGTGACACGTACAGTTCACATCAGTTAATGAACATGATGAGTTTGAGACAGCGCTAATAAGGCACACTTGCTAGATGGTATTATCAGTAGATGAGAGTATAATCAGTCAAAAGGGACATACCGCGCAGTCGGGAAGCTGTGCCACTGCTGATAGTAAGTCCGAGCCATCTGTAGACTGCTGAGCAAGCCCCAGCTGCAACCATGCCAGGAATGTGAGCAGCAAATGTAATCTCTTCATCCTCTCTCGCACTCGAACGTGGCCAGGAACTGAACAAACCAAGTTATCAAAAAAGCAGTGCTGTTCCAGAACAAGCTCCTGTCTGGCGTGTTCTAGGGACACGGAGAATATTTAGATTAGAACCATGAAGGAGCCAGGGCAAGCCGCTTCGTCTCCAGGGGTCAGCTCCTACTACATAGGAGCTAGTAGAGAGGCGAACGAACATAAGCACGATGCGCCATGGGAACGAAGACGGCAATGCTAACGTTGAATGGGAGGTGGGGCCCGAGGGGCTCTAGTGTCTTTGACGGAGCGGCATTCTTCAGATGGCAATAGTAGTAGTGTCGTTGCCGTCGAAGTGATCCCTGCTTCACACATGTAAGCTTCTGCGCTAGGTTGCATGATGATCGAATATGGCCAATGTTGGGGCAGCGACAAGGCAGGGAAAGGCAGTCTCAGGCATGTTGAAGTGGATCTCCCGATGAAATACGTAAGGGACAATGCTACCAGCACCGGAAAATACACTTTTCATGAACAGTGGGCTCGAAGCCGTTGAAGGGGTTCGCCTAAGTTGCGGAAAGCGGTATAAGAAACGGAAAGGAGGCATCCTCCGATCTTGGGCCGCTGAACAGAATCCTTCGAACCCCAAGTTTAGCAGGGACCTTCCGATGCCTAGACCCTTCGGATGCTGTCCAGCAAAGAGTGCTGAGACATGTTGGCCTGTCAAAGACTCCAAAAAAACCCGGAAGGCGTTCCGAAGACAGTATGTAGGCCTGTCGCCAAGGTGCGGAAGCGACTGGGCACAATGGGAGGTGCCACGGCTAGGGAACTGGCGCTGAACTCACCCGTAGACGCCCATGCATCCGACGTCAACCAAGCACTACCTCCGCGCAACACAGCAGCTGGATAGTGTTACGGTCTAGCTTCTTTGGCCACATGGCGGCCCGGCACTTTTTTGAAAATCATGTTCGCAACGGTGTCGATCAGCTTGCGTCAAGCAATGTGGCATCCCAGATGCTCAACGCCACCCACTGCTGACGCTACCTTGCAAACCTTCAGCTGTCTGGCACATATCAACTGTTTAGTGAGTTTGAGAGTTCATGGAGCATATATGACAGGTGATATTGCGGCTCGACAGACTACTAATCTGCCCCTGGAAAATGGTGGCGGTTGAAATTGGTGTTCTAGTCCCCTCCTCATCTAGAAAAGTGCAGTGCGTCACCCTTTCATTATACAGGGCACCTCCCTATTGCCTAGTGTCTTCTCTCAGCTTCACCGGTTTAATGCAAGTGACGATAGGCTATGCGAATATTCTGGAAGTCTTGGTTTTTTTCTCGACCTAAACATCGCCATTCGGGTCATTGCAATCCGTTCGCTCTAGGAGCCATGCCTCCGAGCCTAGTACGCCACACCCGAAGTCCTCAACCACTCGCATTCGTTTGCGTGTCTTTGGCGCACTGTCATCCATCCGAAGTTCTACCCGCGGAATCAGAGACTGCTCGCTTGAAAGAATTAGGTTCTAGAAACCATGTAGCCCAAACCACGAGAGCAAAAGCAAACCCCGGTTCGCAGCGCAGCCTCGCGTGATATACCTGACACGATATCGAAACGAACCCATGCGCCGGCGCAAATACAGTTTTGCTGGACCGCGTATCTTTCCCTTTTTCCCATGGACCACTGTCCCGGTCGACATTCGTGGCGTCTTCTCAGTGTCGGATCGTGTGAGGTATTTCTCGACGTTTTCCTTGACTCGGACAACGCTCGCATGCGTATGCTTCAGTACCAACAACAGTGGCGATTGCGAAACGCCATGTCGCCGTTGTTGAGGTTTGCCCGAGTCACGATTCACGAACAACATATCCCCCGCGTTCATCACTCGTATTCTAGCAATCACCATGCAGGGTCCTCACGTGGAGTGAATGCCTTCTGCCTCATCCAAATACCCATCATTCTGGATAGAAATCAGTGCTTCTACGGCAGCTGGGTTTTCCACTAGAACACCTGCCGAAGCATGTCCGACGACGTTTCTCGATACCACTAGATCATATTGAATACGACTGATTCAAGCAACATCACAACACAACGTCCACGCTTCCAGGAGGTTTGCATTCCGGCGTCCTTCTATGGACACATCCACATGTCGCTCTTCCTTTGAATCCATTAGCCTATCTGCCTGGTTGCGCCCACCATTCGTACCCCCAAGTCGCTTTCCTCTTGGGTTGCGCGCTATCTGCACCTAGTTTAGCTGTCTAGCACCGGACTTTAGTGGTAACGGAAAGTTACATGAAGCCAGCACTAAGCAGTGACATGTCCACATGGCCTTTGCCGCACTAGATGCATTCTGGCTTAGGGTACGCGGCTGATCAGCGGCATCGCACATCGTCGCGAATCGATACTCCGTACACGTACTAGTAATCGGCGATCATAACGCAAGTTGCGGGAAAGAATATCTTCGACTGCTACTACATATGCGAGCTGGAAATGCCCTGCCAGGATATAACATGAGTTTTTGTTCCTACGGTATTTCTCGACCGGTCGAATGACGCTGGATCTTCAATCAAACCCAATAAATCGCTGCAACCTCTTTTGACATTTTTGGTGCATACGCGACTGCGCCTTAACAAAACAGCTCCCATATGCACGACGGCTCGATCGCTGCACGAGACGCCTGCACAGGCGACAAAGACCGTACCCAATACCACCATTGTCTCTTATGTTGGCACTGTCTTCTTTGGTTTGACCTCCCGAGTTTTCTTACTCAATGGACACCTCACATGTGTCTCACGACTGTGATTTGCCCTCGGTCTCCAAATTTCTAACATTAACCTACTTCAATGTCCCAATGCTAGTCAAGCTATATGTTTTCTACACATGATGCAAACTTTATCACTCCGTCATTTGCTCGGACACGAAACAAAAGTGATTTGAAGACGCCGACCGTCCATTGCGCATATGCGATCAAGGAACGGCTTTTTCCTCTCCCTAATTATGCCCATATAACTCCACATCCTTTGTAAACTAGCCACGGTCATGCTTGCTTATTTCCGTATGATCAAACAATCAACTATTGCCTGATCCAGCTTCTCCGCATTTCGTCGACTCATGGCTCTACCAAAACGAAGTGCAGACTGTTTGTGATGTATGCTCGGCCGAGCGGGCAAAAGCCGCAAGTCATGCTCCGCACATCAAGGAAAGATCTGTACTACAAGCCTTGTTTGTCCGCAGTGACGTTACGCGAGGAGTGAGGGAAGCAGTGAGGGATCTGATGTTGGAGTGCTACTCTAAGCCCTTAGACCCGTCAAGCTTCTTAACTAAGAAACAAATATTTCCCCTCTCACTGTAAAAAAAAAGGTAAAAGATTCCAGGAACTCTGCACTCCACATCTATTGCTCCAGCGATTGTGTGTTTCCTATACCGTTGCCAGTTCATATGCCTATTAGCAGTACTTAAGACGATACTCCTACTCCAGCGTCATCTCCAAATTAGAATATTAGGCGTTCAATTCGATTCAGGAACCCAACGTCATCTGTCGTCGTTGCTAGGAGCCCACTCGACGGCGGAGTAGAAGATTGCTTGAAACAAGTGGAACATGACAGTGTCACAGCAAAGGAAACACATAAATCTCTAGTCAACTTTTTTTTCGGGATTGAAATAGGGTTAGTGTGGTTTTTGTATGCTACTATTGTACTGTAACCACAAGTGCCACTATCAAGACAAAATTGAAGCACCTGAATACCCTGTTTTTCTTTTCATTCTCCCATCTGCTCTGATATTACACGGATGGTACTATGTTGCAGCCATGGTCAAGAAACTGAACATGCATCTACAAATGCGTTGATCAACACAACACCAGGACAAAATAGGAAGTACCAAATCCCAAAGTCAATAGCAGTAGAAAATCACCAAAAAGGTAAATACTTGCATTGATGTATTGAACTCTCATCCATTTTTATGCCGTGCTCGTCTGCAGACGAAAAAATACTAAAGAGGTATCACTTGTTCATCTCGTAGTACAATTGTAAACCCAAAACCTCCACATACATAAACCTTGATAAGCAAACAATGAACGCACGTAAACAACCTTGTTTTTGTTTCCAATAATATCCAAAAGATTGGGTAAGAGAGAAAGGAAAAAGAA
>JAODYC010000021.1:172800-184683 GCA_026262405.1 Curvularia hawaiiensis | reverse complement strand
GGAATGGGAATGGGAATGGCAAGACCAGGAGATCACGCCTGGTTGCATCGGTCGTCCAAGCGCCATAGAGGTGCAACAGACATTGGATTCGTCTGGTTGAGAAGACATGTATTTGTCTATTGAAGATGAGAACATTCACAAATGTCTCGAGAGGATAGGTTCCTGTAGCACAGGCGTGGTGGTATTAACAGCCACACGACAAATTTTCCTAAACACGATACCCCATCCAGTTCAGCATTTGAATCTATATGTCGTCTCGCAGAACACGACAGCATCAATGACACATGCAACAATGACAACACGTCTCGGCTAGCTGCCACGTTCGTCGCGTGTGTAATGCTCTTGGCAGCACTTTAACTGCGGTGATCTGTGCGGATTTTAGCGTGTGTCCGACGCGCTCCCGCGTTGAGGTCCCCTCAATTCATTGTTGCCTTTCTACCGCACGCAGAGCGCAATTGCCTTCTCCCACAACCACGTTTACGATACCCTTGCGCACTACTTTATCTACCTAATCACAATCAACATCCAAAAGTATGTGCCTCGCACTGTCAATATTGAACAAAGCTAACAACCTGCAGTGCTTGAGGCACGCTTAGAACAGGCCAGCACCTTGAAGAAGGTACACTTGCCCTAGCAAAAACAAAGACCGAAGCTCTGCTAACTGCATGTCAGGTTGTTGATGCTATCAAGGACCTTGTCCAAGACTGCAACTTCGACTGCAATGACATGGGCATTGCGCTGCAAGCCATGGACAATTCCCACGTCGCCCTCGTCTCCATGATGCTCAACTCTGGAGCCTTCTCGCCCTTCCGCTGCGACCGTAACATTGCCCTTGGCATCAACCTGGGTTCGCTCACAAAGGTGCTTCGCGCTGCCGGAAATGAAGACATTCTCACCATCAAGGCCGAGGATGCCCCCGACGTTGTCAACCTCGTTTTCGAGACAAAGAGCAGCTCGCGAATCAGCGAGTACGACATCAAGCTCATGGACATTGACCAAGAGCATCTTGGTATTCCAGACACAGAATACGCTGCGACCATAAAGATGCCGGCGGCCGAGTTCCAACGCATTTGCAGAGATTTGGGTGCTTTGTCAGAGTCTGGTATGTCCTGCGTATCTGTGGCGACGCAGAAAAAAAACACTCTTCACAAGGCTGACCTTTTATAACAGTCTTGATTGAATGCTCGAAAGACGGCGTCAAGTTTGCCTGCTCGGGTGACATTGGCTCAGGCTCTGTCATCCTCAAGCAAAACCCCAGCATAGACAAGGACTCCGAGGCAGTCATAATTGACATGACCGAACCCGTCGCGCTTACCTTCTCGCTCAAGTACCTGACCAACTTCTGCAAGGCTAGTGGTCTGTCTGAACAGGTCAAGCTCTGCCTCTCCAGCGAGGTTCCTCTGCTTGTCGAATACGGTCTGCAAGACCAAAGCTACCTTAGGTTCTACCTCGCCCCCAAGGTACGATAATCTCCTTCCCCCCCCAGATACCATAATGTCGGCATGCTGATTTAATTTGCACAGATTGGCGACGAAGACTAGACAGACTATGATTTATTGAGACACGAGCGGCATGTTTTCAGGTTAAATGTAGGAATCTGCGGCGCAATGGCTTAGATACACGTCGAGCATCTATTAGCTTATGATTTTGGCATACGACATGGGCGTGAAGGGACATCTGCGAAGTGGTGTTGTGTGCCTCGGTGCTAGCATGGTTGCCGCCCCACCATCGGAGTCACGTCATATCCCGCGGAATTTCAGATAAGTAAATCAACATAGTACATCAACAATAAGCCAACCCGTGCATTCGTCCCGTCCCCTACCTTCGCTCTGACTGCCTGTCACTATTGCTTGCGTAAAAATGGCCTCTGACACTCTGATTCCGGACACGCGCGTACTCGCGATTGCCAGCCATGTAAGGCTCACAGGCGCAACGCCACGATACTTGGAGCTAACATGCGACAGGTAGTCCATGGGTGAGTCGCATTTCACAATGGCTTGCACAACCGGCTGACTGTGGGCTAAGCTATGTCGGCAACAAGATGGCAACCTTTGTCATGCAGTCACTCGGATGCGATGTTTCTGCGATCAATACTGTAAACTATAGTATGGCCTCGGTCATCGATGTGCACTGTCCGATAGCTAATCAACAGGCAATCACACGGCATACAAACAGATTAAAGGCACGAAAACGACAGCCGCCGAGATTCTCGAGCTTTATGAAGGCCTCCGCCAATCGAACCTCAGCAACTTCGACGTGCTCCTGACAGGATACATGCCCAGCGCCGAAGCGGTGCAAGCCATAGGAACAATCGGAAGAGATGTCAAGTTGAACGCAGCCACAAAACCTGGCAGCTTTTTCTGGGGTGGGCAGTCCTGAAGAAACAACACAGAAGCAGGGGACTGACAAAGACAGTGCTTGACCCGGTCATGGGAGATAACGGCAAGCTGTATATACCGGAGGATGAAGTGCCCGAGTATAAAGGATTGTTGCGCGAGGCAGATCTCATCTTGCCAAACCAGTTTGAAGCAGAGTGCGTGTGCATGGAGAGACTGCGATCTAAATTGAGATCTCATTTGCTAACAGATGGCATACAGACTGCTTTCCGACATGCCAATCACCGATCTCAAGTCCCTCGCTGCTGCGATACAGGTTTTGCACAAGACATATCAAGTTCCGCATGTCATCATCACATCTCTTCGGCTTACCCGCGACAACCAAACAGTGCCGTCAAGGCCCGTATCCAAAGCCGGTACAGGCACACATACTCCTTCAGAGACACAAACCCAGGATGCTGCAACATCCCATCCCTCAACATGGGCGTCGACGAAGAACTCAGCCGAGCAACTATCCCAACCCCAAATCGACCTGAACGACATCGAGAACCTGACCATCATCGGGTCCACGGCAACGTCAGACTACCAGCCCCGCCTCTTCCGCATCGACACACCGCAGCTTCCCCTCTTCTTCTCTGGCACCGGCGACATGTTCGCCGCGCTCACCATCCCGCGGCTCATCGAAGCTGTGCATGCGGCCTCGACACCTGAGCTAGACCTGCACTCGGTACCCAGCTGGCGCTCACCCGACGACGTGCCGGCTACGCAGCTCCCGCTCGCCAAAGCGTGCCAAAAGGTGCTGGCGTCCATGCAGGCCATCCTGACCAAGACGACGGCTGCCTGCCAGCAGAAAATGGCGGCCTATGACGAGCATGCCAAGGCGTATCATCAGGGCAGGGGCGAGGGCGACGAGGCGGCAAGTGAGGTGGACAAGAAGAGGCATTTGGCGCTGATGAATGCGAGTGAAGTCACTGTTGTGAGGTATGTGAGCGACTTGATAGATCCGCCGGATTTGGAGAGGTTCGCCCCCAAGGCCGTGTTTGAGGAGTAGTGTGTGCGTGTGTGTGCTGGGATATGGTTTGTGAGGAGATAGAGATGGATCTGGGACTGAGAACGGAGGGGCTAGGTTTAGTTTACTGGGCCGTGTAGATGTATACACATAGATTTTGAAAGATGGCGAGCTAGTGTGTAGGTGATTCTATTTTGAATTCATTTCTTCTTGTAATGCGTATGGTCTTTACGCTATGCCCATGTCTCAAGGGATTCCTGACTTTATTCGGACTCCCTTTCTTGTGATATGCTTTTTCATTCACCGCCTTGTCTTTGATGCGGTTTACTCGATGGAAAATTGAAGTTGTCTCAAATTCTGCCAACAACATTGCTCTCATCGATACAAGTAGCGTACCGCGTTCAAGCGGCAGCCTCCATCACCTCTCGCCGTAAGACTGTTGTATCCAAAGCCAGTATATGATCATGTTCCCTACGGCAACTTTTCTTCCTCGTTCTCTGAAATTGGCCAAGAAAGAGAGGCTGTCTAAGCTTTCTTAACCTCCTCAGCTGCCGCACCGGCGCCAAAGCCGCCAGTGCTTCCAAATCCGCCAGCTCCCCTAACGCTCTCTTCCAGCTCGTCGACAACCACTACGTTGGGCATAACAATCTTCTCAACGACAAGCTGAGCAATGCGGTCGCCGATCTTAATAGGAAAGTCTGTATCGGACAGGTTTGCAAGGATGACGCCTACGGGGCCGCGGTAATCGGCGTCAATGACGCCTGCAAGAGTATCGATGCCGTGCTTGTACGCAAGGCCAGATCGAGGAGCCACTCTGCCATCTACATTGCTCAAGTTAGCCCAAAGCATATAGACAAAGACACAAAAAGAAAAGTAAAGACGTACAAGTACCCACTGGCACGGAAACCTTGATATCAGTGCCAACCAGAGCCCGTCCCCGCGCAGGAATTACAATATCCACGGCACTGTACAGATCATGGCCGGCGGCAAAGGCACTGCCCTTTGTTGGCGCCTTTGCATTCTCGCTTAGCAGCTGCACCTGCAATTGCTGTTCTGCGGCAGCTCCGGCAGCAATTGAGGGCGCAATGGGAGCGGGAGGCTGCAGGACCGAAGGCATGTTTGCGGCTAGAGGCGTGGGAGTGGCAGAGCCCGAGTCGGTGCCGCGGGGAAGCGTGGAAGCGTGGCTAAGAGGAGTGGGGTCGATGACTTTGGTTCGTTTGGGCAGCGGCGACGAGGGCAGGGACGGCGGCTCGTGGGGTGGTAGGGGGGTGTCGGACATTGCTGGTTGTGAGAGAATCAAGGCTCGTGGTGTTGTTGCGAGGGGCGGTGAGCAAGCAATCGACTCGGACGCGTTTTTTGGTGGGGTCGGGGGGAGACGCGTGCAAGGGCGCGCGTGTCATTGGCTAGTTGGCGAGGGTCTTTGTTTCCCCCCTTCTCCAGCTTCTCCAGCTACGTTTCTCCATCTCTTCGTATATCCCTCACCTTGATTGCAGCCCCCTGGGGACATTCCCTGGTCAAATGTCGCAACCCCTGGCCCAAGGTGTACGCGGGAACCATCATCCACGACTGCAGATTGCAATGACGTACTTGTACGCCTGGCGCTTCGGTAGGACCGAAAGAGCCATGCGCGCATGTGCCTGGAGAAGCGAGCCCAGCGTTATTTAGCGGCCGTGCCGTTCTCAAAACGGTTCCTATCGTCCTTGGAACACCTCTCAATGGCGTGCTCTATGTCGGTCCGGGCACCCCGTTCCAATTTCCCCTTCATTGGACTGTGGGGACTCCAGCAAAACCAGCTCTGTACCTTGGTACCGCCATGCTCGTGACATGGGCTGACAAACCCGCATGTGACTCTCGGATGAAGCCTCCTCCAAGACAACCAAGGATCGTGGCGTGCGTCGATCAAGTTAGATTCCGCGTGGACCGCTCCGAACGTCCGACTTCTGTCTCGACGATGCTCTTGAGGCTGCGCAGATGGCAAACATGGACAGACGACAGGTACAAGCAGTTAGTTGCCGGCACACATGCCGGTATTGGGGGCAGCGCGTCCCACACCAACAGCTGCGTTGGGTTGTGGCGAGTCATATGCTCCCGGCTCCGGTCCTACGCTCAAGACAGCGGAAAGCCGACTCCGACGTGAGATTTGGCCAAGGCACGGGCAATGAGCTTGGTGGTCAGGCTTGCATGGCTAAGCTCACCTTGTCAGCAACGTCGTCTCTCTTGTCGCCATCCAAAGTCGAACATAGATCTCGTGACCTCCCCACGAAAATAGTCACTCCATGTCCTCCACACTCCAGTCCCCCTCGCTCCACGTCGCACTACTGGTCGCATTCGCCTTCTCCAGACAATGACTAGCTGTTACGGAGACCGGCAGGCATCAGGCCTCCTGTTGCACCTGACCTGCCGCCTGCTGTCCCAGGTGCACGGTGCGAAGTGGATCTCAAGTTGAGCCGCAGCGGCGTGGCCGGCCCTCGAAAAGGCAGAAAATTTTGCCTCCAGATGCATCTCAAAGATGTCAACCCTGCCATTGGCGACCTGCTGCGGCCTAGCGTGCGAAAATCTTCCCGATAGTTTGGCCAAGCGCTACATGTCCGGTCGCATGCTAGAGCAGCCGACCCTCATGGTTGGCCGAGGCTCGGCATTCCCAAAACCTAAGCGTGCCATGCAGGCCTTGTTGAGCCTCACGGGGTCTGGAGAGGACTAATGCACCCCACTCAACTCATCGTTCTCACGCGCCCTTGGGATGGCCAGAACCAAAAAATTGTCACGCTGTTTCTCTCCCCACCCGCCTCCAGTGTCTGCCCCATCCTCTCACAGACGCCCAGCTGGCATTTGCGCTCCGCTCAATGCCTGGCTACCACGCCAGCCATATTCCAGAAGACTCTCGCCGCGTTACTCCATGCATCTCGGTCCCGACGCGCCAGTCATTTGCGGTAACAGTACCAGGAACTGGACGCTGATACCGTCCAGTTGTATAGTTGCATGACACAAGTGGCATTGAGTGGCGAGTAATGCCCATGCCTGTTTGCCCTGGCGACCCCCTTTGCGGCTACCAGCAGCAGTCCCCTTCCCGCTCAAAGAGAAACAAACATGGCTGCTTCGCGGCACATCTGCGTATGGATGAGGTCAACGATTTGCCATATCCGCGCAAGCACCTTGTCGGAGCCGCTCTGCTAAGCTCTGCGCTACTGCCGTCGTGCCCTACCATCATCTGCGTACCATCAACGCCACATTTTCGCTTAAACCTGCGATTGCCATCCTACTGACGACTGCGTGCGTCAACTGACTATGGCCGTGTCCGTCACGTAATGCCCGGAAACACAATCACTTTTTGCTAGGTGTATCGTGTCCCAAGAGCTTACAAACATGGTACGACTAAACATAGCTACATCAAGCTGGATCTCGACTCCACTGCCACAACACCGATGCAGAATTAGTTTCACGATGGCCCCAGAGGCGACCTCTACCACAGGTCCGCAACGTACGAGCGGTACCCATCTGGTCTGCTCTAGCTCGTCTGCTAAGCATCACGCTAGGAGACCCCAGGCTTCGTCGGACCTATTCCCATTTGCACGCTAGCCCACCACACCCCTAGTGCCATGTCCCCATGCTTCTGGCCTCCGGACTGGAGAGCTGCCCATGGAGATCCCCATGCCCATGGGACGAGTCCCTCCGCTGTACTACTTAAACCTGGTTGATCCGCCCCTCCAGCAGAGCTCATCCTCATCTGAGTACACAACCTTCTCCCTGGGCTCTCACAACCTACTCTGCCCTTCTCACATCAATCGCCAGTCATGGGTCTGACTCTGAAGAAGCCCGAGGGCGTGGCCGGCTCCACCGCGCCTGCCATCATCGTTGGCCTGTTTGTTGCTTTTGGCGGTGTTTTGTTCGGGTACGCACACACCACTTGCTCTTCTCAAGATGCATCACTGACAACAACCCTGCAGATATGACACTGGTACCATTGGTGGTATCCTGGGAATGAAGCACTGGCGTGAGACTTTCAGCACTGGTTATGTCAACACCAAGGACAACCAGCTCGATGTCACGGCTGAGCAGACCTCTCTCATTGTTTCTATTCTCTCTGCGGGTACCTTCTTCGGTGCCTTGACCGCGGCCCCAGCTGCCGATCTTCTCGGTCGTCGCCTTGGCCTTGTGGTCAGCAACATCGTCTTCTGCCTTGGTGTTATCCTCCAGACCGCTGCTACTCGCATCCCCATGTTCGTTGCTGGTCGTTTCTTCGCCGGTTATGGTGTTGGTATGATCTCTGCCACCATTCCTCTCTACCAATCCGAGACTGCCCCCAAGTGGATCCGTGGTACCATCGTCGGATGCTACCAACTTGCCATCACCATCGGTCTCCTGCTCGCCGCCATTGTCGACAATGCCACCAAGGACCGGGCCGACAGCGGCTCTTACCGCATTCCCATTGCCGTGCAGTTTGCCTGGGCTCTTATCCTCTTCATTGGCTGCGTCTTCCTTCCTGAGACTCCCCGCTGGTTCATCAAGAAGGGTCGCCCAGAAAGGGCCGCCAAGTCTCTTTCCACCCTTCGCCGCCTCAACATTGACGACCCCGCTCTCGTTGAGGAGTTGGCTGAGATCACTGCCAACCACGAGTACGAAATGTCTCTCGGCAAGGCTACCTACCTCGACTGCTTCCGTGGCAACCTTGGCAAGCGTCTCGCCACTGGTTGTCTTCTCCAGTCTCTCCAGCAGCTTACTGGTGTCAACTTCATCTTCTACTACGGAACCTCCTTCTTCCAGAACTCTGGCATCAAGAACCCCTTCGTTGTCACCATGATTACTTCTTGCGTCAACGTTGCCTCTACTCTCCCTGGTCTCTACCTTGTTGAGAAGTGGGGTCGCCGCAACCTTCTCCTCTTCGGTGCCGTTGGTATGGCTGTCTGCCAGTTCATCGTCGCCATTACTGGTACCGTTGCTGGTGTTGACAACATGTCTGCCCAGAAGGCTCTGATTGCATTTGTCTGCATCTACATCTTCTTCTTCGCCTGCTCTTGGGGCCCAGTCGCCTGGGTCGTTACCGGAGAGATCTTCCCTCTCAAGGTCCGCGCCAAGTCCCTCTCCATGACCACTGCTAGCAACTGGCTTCTTAACTTCGCCATTGGATACGCCACCCCCTACATGGTCAACTCGGGTCCTGGCAATGCCAACTTGGGTGCCAAGGTCTTCTTCGTCTGGGGTGGATGCTGCTTCATCTGCATCTTCTTCGTCTGGGGCATGATCTACGAGACCAAGGGTCTTTCCCTCGAGCAGGTCGACGAGCTCTACGGAAAGTGCTCCAAGGCCTGGAAGTCTCCTGGCTTTGTCCCTACCGTCTCCTTCCAGGACGTCCAGGACATGCAGGCCGACAACCGCCGCGCAAGCCTTACTGATATTGAGGCCGACGCTTCTCGCAAGAGGAGCGCCACTCACACCGAGTACCCTGAGAAGACTGTTGTTTAAAGCGACTCACACATTTGGCAAACATGAACTGAACATGCACTTGTTCAAGCATCTGTTTGCAAAATACGAACGCTTGTAAATATGCTACTATGGCTTACTGGGATCGCAACACGAACGGTTGCTGCAATTTTTCTATCTATCTATATACCTCCTGCATCATGAGTTATGAGTTTTAATGAGATTATTATTACTATACCCACAAATCTGTCCCGATGTGAAGTTGTCAACACTCAAAAAAATGTGATCATCTGTTGTTCCCTTCTTACTCGTCCGACCTCTCCTATTCCCACAATTTGCTTTGGCACAAGTCCCTTACTACTATGCACGCTAATCTACCCCGGCTCTTATCACGCCTAAACTAGGATGCGAATGACCTACCCGAACCCTTCCATAAACAACAACAATGCCGAGCACGAGGAGGAAAATGCCTCATGCGCAGACAGACGATTTACATGAAACTAGACCCGTTATACGTCGTCCGCCGCAACCTCCCCAGTTTTACTTTCCCAACGCCTCCAGCCGCCGCAGGTCTTTTCCCCGCACCTTATCATTTAGTGTCTGTTATAGCGCCAAGTAGCGCGTTTTGGTCAATGACCAAGTTGTGCCGCTCCAACCCAACGCCACTATCCCAACACGACTCCAAACCCGATAATTCCTCCAAGAGGACAAGACAAGGACAAGCTTTTCCTGGCCAAGGCTTCTAACGCCCGAGGAATACAATGCGCTGGCGCGCTGGGATCTTTGACGTAGGCATGAGAGAAGCGGAGTACATGGTTAGAGTAAGTGGCGTGAGGCAGAAAGAGGATAGGGAGAGGATCATCTGCCACTACATCGGTGTAAGGCAGGGACTAGTCCGAGTACTAAACATGGAAAATGTGGGGTTGAAGCGCCGAAGGTATTTGGTGGTTGGCGTTTGGAGATAACAGTGGAGAGCTGTCGGGCATGAGGTGCGAAGTACTCCGTACAAGTAGATTTGTTGGGTTGGGTCGGGCCGGGTCGAAATCTCGCTGGGGGTTGTATCCTACAAGTGTCTTCATAATACGATCGACACGATGGATGCTAAGTGCTAACAAGCATCTCAACGAGTGACGAGGTGGCACTGCGTTCTAGTTCAGCCCGTTCTTTGGGTCGGCGATCTAGGTGGCGGCTGTTAGACGTGGATTACGATTGGTTCAGAGCTCGGTATACGGCGTCATCTAGTGTTTATTGGCTGGCTGTAATGCGCCTTCCGTCTAGGCGAGACCCTAGATTAGAAGGGTGTTAGGGAGTTGCGTAGAGCTGTACGTGATCAAGTACTGATGACTCTGGTCTTTGTGCTGTTTTTCTGCCCCGTGTTTCCTTCCGAGCTCTAGTTGTCCAAGCAGATGGAACATTCAAAGCCATCCTCCTGTTTGACTTTGAGGGATTTTTTTGAGATGTTAGTTAGGGCAATAGTAGAAGAGCAGTGCCGAGGAACGTTCCACTCAAAGAATCTAAGAGGAAGTATCTGTGGGGCCGTTCACATGATGCTGAAGACCATCCAAACTGGGGTCATTGTACCAGGTGCCAGCACAATCTTAGAAAGCAAGGAAGATGCTAGTATTGACAAAGCCAACGACACCTACGCGAAAGACCAATTCGAAAGTGTGAGTGTCTGAGTAAATGGGAAACCAGGCAGGCTTACAACCCCAACATCTTTCCGAATACGTGCATCGTCAGCAAAACTAACTATAATGGATGAAAGGCGCACAAAATATCTACAGATGCCTCTCCTACTCCATTTGTCTGAAACAGGTTAACAGCAACACCAGGTGTGTACAACTACACTCCGATGTCAGTGTTAAGAATAGAAGACCCTGCCTTATCCTACACACTACTCCGGCCCTGATCCAAAAAAAACCCCCCCGGGATGCGGGGACCCTGGAGTAAACCTTATACCCCGCTTACCAACCCAGGAATATGTGGAAAGAAAAGAGGGAGTTGTGTAGAGATAGCGCCGAACACAATAGAAGTACGTTCTCGCTCGTGGGGGTAGAGACGTGTTACAGCAGCTGAGCCCACAGAATAATTTGAACCTGCATCATAGGTAGTCTGGTGTATAGTATTCCGGCTTCCTCTCGGAAGTCCACATAGGTGCTCTATAGTAACAGGATTCCTGACCTCGTCACTCGGCTTTCTTTGGATGCGAGAGCCATGCTACTAGAACTAGGCATCTTCCCGGCTACAAAGCTTGTCTACAATATAAACCGCTAGTAATCGCTTGAACAGCATATTTGAATTAATAAATAGCCTCTTATCTTGGTACAGGACCAGGAGCGTTGGAGTTGGAAGGCGCGCCGCGGAAGAATATACAGGAGTGACGTCTTGCGGCCGCTTGCGTGCGTGAAAAAAAACAACAACTTCGAGAACCTTTCTTATAGACATTTGCGATGAATATGAAGTGCCTTGTTGACTAAGAACAGCTTCCTCTATACACATAACGAGAAATCCACCCAATCGTACATCGCCCTACGTCTACCCAAAATACATGCCCCGAAAATACCACAACAAACATACAAAGCTCGACCATCAAACAAATGAGCAATCCGTGTCATCTACCTGTCCTAGTAGCCATAGGTAATTCCAGGCTTGATACCTTCCAACTTGGTGATCATCTCCCTATACACACGCTCCTGCTCCCGCTTTCCCTCTTTACTCGTCACGTTTTTACCTACCTCTGTGATCTTGCAGTTGTTGAGGTACTGGCCATGTGACTCTGCGCCTTGCATTCCAGCATGCACCAGGGTCCGCGATCCGACTTCTGTGGTGCGGGCGATCATGTTACGCGCCACGGCAGCGGCGGCTCGGCCTTCGCGTCCGAATTCGCTGCAAGGCTTGTTAGCAACGCGTTTATAAAGATAAGAAGGTAGACTGGAGGTTCTTACGAATGACAAAACCCAGGGCTGACCAGGTTCACGGTAACTGGGATACGTGCCTCAGGATGGCGCTTACAGAACTCGCGAACAAAGAGTACTCCCATGAATTTGCTGACGAAGTAGCGGTCCTGTAGGCTGACCTTTTTGCCGTTCACCTCCTCCTGGTTCAGGCGCTGGAAGAGCT
>JAODYC010000021.1:154119-172686 GCA_026262405.1 Curvularia hawaiiensis | reverse complement strand
GGACTCGTCTTGTTCGAAAATCTCCCATTTGCCGCGGTTCACGCCCGCATTCAGAACGGCAATGTCGACTCTGTCAAGCTCTTGCTGAACTCTCGAGGCAAAGTCCAATACGGATCCGTAGAAAGACATGTCGAGATGCATGACTTTTATTACGCCTTTGCGGCCCGTAGTAGACTCAATGTCTTTGCATGCTGCCTCGCCTTTTTCAAGGGACCGCACAGCGAGAACGACGGTGGAGGCATTGAGAGATACGTAGTGGCGTGCGGCTTCCTTGCCTAAGCCGACATTGGAGCCTGTGACGATGACAGTCCTGCCAGTAAGATCGCCGGTCGGCTTGGGTGGTGTAACGATCAATTGAGAGCAGATGAAGCGGCCAACGCCTGACATTGTGGTGAGTGTTGAGTTTGGTTGGGGGAAGATAGGATGAAGATGGTGAATTGAAACATTGCAACCGCGTGCAACCCATAGGTTTTAAAGCATTGCTTTCGTGCCCTTGCGCTCTCGTGTGTTCTACATTGTGCCATCAGCGCTACCAACTGCGGACGCCGAGGAAGAGGCTTAGTTGGCCAACGAGGGTTGATTTCGCCCGAATTGCAATGTACTAAGACAAGACAGTCAGCCCGCCTACACAATCAGACATAAGATCTTTGGTGTTGCCAGAGGGGCCAAAGTTTTGGTCCAGATTGTTATCTCCTTTCGGAAATCCTCTGTGGAGTTAGCGGACAAATTTGGGTGTTCGGATGCAGCCTTGCGGCGGCTGTGGACTTATGTAATACGGACTTAGCATGTGTCGCCGCAGCTACTGCGCCTCTGTGAAGTGCTAATGGCTGCACACCCAATGATTGGAAGAGTCGGAAATTGACCATGTCAACTCTCATGCTCATGGTCCTCTGGACGGCGCAGCGTGAGCTCAAACTTCAATAGTGTCACAGCCTCAGCATGTCCATGTTTCGATTAAAGAACATTCAGTATCGTATTTCAGCCGCCGGCAGGGGCGACAATCTCAAAAACACAAGCAGATGCCAGTAATCCCAAGCTCTGATGCATACTGGCTTCCCCGACAATCAAATTAGTGTACAAATGCCGACCCTTTTCTCCATTTTTGGTGCTCGCCAACATAGCATGAATCGCGTGTCAAATGCACGAAAGACGCAAAACACACAATACAAAAGGAAAGAAGAATCGCTTAAAAGGACAAGTCTTACCAAGCGTCTACATCGAAGCCCTCTTCTGAGAACTCGGTCGCAACGACTGTTCTGCGCGAGAATTGACGGCCAGCAAGCGCCTTGATAGCCTTTTGTGCTGAATCGACGTCCTGGTACTTGATATAGATTTTGCCGACACCAAGGTTAACGCGGGCTCCAGCGGGACGAGGAATCTTGATATCGAGGATGGTTCCGTACTTGCCACATTCCTCTTCGATGTCTTCCTTGATTTCTAGAATGATGTTAGCGCTATGACCAATGCTCCGAGGGATTGACTGATACTCACCCTCGTATTCTTCGTCGTTGAGCAACTCGTCCGAAGTCACCAGGTTCATAAGACAGACGACGCGGCTGTGTTCGCGGTTCTCGGCGGCGCTTGCTCCTGCCAACATGGAGATGGCACCAACACCGCCGTCAAGGCTGGTCGACTGCTGGAGACCAACAGTAGCACGGGACACCTTCAGATTGCCGTCACCAAGCGGGATGTCATTCAGGCCTTCAATGACTGCATCGATGATCTCGTTGTCAGCATATTCACAGAAAGCAATACCCTGTAGTATGTTAGCAAGCTGAAAAGGTCAGTCTCAATCTTCTCCTTACGCGATGTTGATCAGTACTGGTGTCCTTGACCAGAATGAAGGCCTTGAGTTTACCCATGGTCTCGACCAGTTCACGGATCTGTTCCTCCTCAATGTATGTGGGAATGTTGACAATGCTGAGCTTGTTGGGACTGTCCTTAACAACTGAAGACACTTCGTCGCCAGGCGGGTATGCGTTCTCGTCGGCAGTGGGAGTGATGTAGTCCTTGGGACGACGGATGGAAAGGCCTGAGCGATCGGGCGCGCCACCATCGTCACGCATAGAGATACCATTCATGGCCAGAGCCAAAGTTGCATCTTCAGGTGCCTTAAATTCCAGAGCAGCGTACTCTTTGCTAGTTGCAATGTGTGCCAAAATGCAGGGATCGGGTCCTGAGACAACGTTAAGCCCATTGAGTTGGTTGTTAAAGAATTCCATAAGCTCTTGCGATGTGCAGCCTTGAGGGAGGTTGTGAACGTAGAGACGCTTCGATTGCTTGGCAGCCGATGTGGCAAGAGCAGCAGCGCTAGCGGTTCCAGTCGAGGGTGATATAAAAGCTGCCAGCTTTGACGGATCCATAGGCGCAGCGCGGGGAGCTCCGGGTAGTGGGAACATGCCTGACAGCTTGGCCTGCTCAGCCGTGATGTTTTCATAGCCGGCAGGCTTGATGTCCCATTGTGTCATGCGACGCTGGCGCTGCAGGATGCTGGTGAAATTAGTGAGATCCGGAGTTTTTTCGCGCGGCTTGTTGTATGGCGGAGACTCTTCCTTTTGCTGGCGTGGCCTGTCGCGCCCACCACCGAAGCCTCCGTCGCGTCCGCCTCGGCCACTCCTTCGATCATCGCCAAATCTATCGCTGCCCCTGTCATTGCGGTCTCTATCCCGACGGTGGCCACGGTCATCGTCGCCACGGTCGCGGTCGCGGTCGCGGTCTCCTCGAGGGCGGTCGCGCCTGGAATAGGAATCTCCCCAACCGCCACGTTCTCCTCCACGCTCGCCCCGATCATCACGCCTTTCGCGACGGGCATATGTGTCTTCGCGCTCGCGCTCACGGTAGTCGCGGCTGGATGAGTACGTGTCTACCTCGTAGTCACGGCGGGAGCCTCCACCATGGCGTGGAGAGCGAGAACGGCGCCGGCGCCTGTCGCCACGGTCTGCACGGTCGCCGCGATCGCGGTGATCATCTCTCGAGGACTGTTCGGTCAGCACTTGTTTGCGGCTATCGCAACGAAGGTCAACACTCACGTAGTTGCGTGATCCACCTGAACGACCGCCGTCTGCTTTTGTTAGTATCTCAAATTCTTGAAAACTGTAAACCAGTCAGTACGTGTACTGATAGAAGCGGCTTACCTCGGGAATAGCTATCGCCGTTCATGCTGGGTGGCGGAGGATGAAGTGGTGTTGATCAGAGCTATCGCGCAGTGGTAACGTACAGCCGCGTGATATTTTGCAGTAGAGCACAAGAACACGGCGATAGAAGCTGCAAGTAGCAAAGCGGGATAATGGACGAGTCACCCCCTCGCAATGCTCCAGACTTTGGGACGCGATGCTGTGTGTGAGTGGTGGTTGCGGCTGCCGTCGCGGAAAACGTACAAGAGAGAAAGTCGGGGCTGCGCTAGTGCAACCTTGGCGCCGCTCATCCCTGTCCAAGGGACTAGACTAGACCCTGTCACTTAAGGGACATGCGCATTCACTCTCACATTCACTCTCACATTATACACATTTGCGTCCAAGCAACACAGCGGCCATGGCTTTGCGCGCCGCAGAATGGCAAAAGCTCCCGATAGGCCTCACAGAACTATGCATTGATACTACGCTGAGATGTGGGCAGTCTTTCCGGTATGATTGTCCGAATGGTCCTCGCGACTGCTGCTAACATGTCCTCCCAGGTGGCGAAAATCTGCAGAAGGCGAGTGGTCAATGGCTCTCCACGGCCGCATACTGTCCCTTCGTCAAGATGCTCGATATCTTCACTACCGAGCCGCATACCCGTCCGCCACTACCGCATTGCCTACTCCGCCTCCGTCTAATGCGCCGTCAGTCGCCCCCGAAGAAGACGACACCCTCGCCCTTGTCAAACATTATTTCAACCTCTCGCCCGACCTCGGCCATCTATATGAGCAATGGGCTGCTTCAGATGCCAACTTCAGGAAACGGGCACCCAAGTTCACGGGGATACGGATATTGCGACAAGATGCCTGGGAGGCGCTCATTGGCTTCATATGCAGTAGCAACAACAACATCAGCCGTATATCTGGCATGGTACACAACCTCTGTTTGCACTACGGACCCTTGATTGGACACATTGACCAAGTTCCTTACCATGACTTTCCCACACCAGCAGCTCTCTCTGGCCCCGATGTTGAGACGCATCTCATGAAGCTTGGCTTTGGATACAGGGCGAAATATATCGCCAAGACTGCGCGCATCGTCTCAGAAGAGAAAGGATTGAAGTGGCTGGAAGATCTGAGCAATCCAGAATGCCCCCAGTTCCGTATCTTGGAAAAGCCAGCTGGAGATATGCTTGAAGGGGGGCGAGAGGGGTACCGAAGAGCACATGAAGAGTTACTGGCGCTTCACGGTGTGGGCCCCAAAGTCGCAGACTGTGTCTGTCTCTTCGGTCTCGGCTGGTCCGAGTCTGTACCTGTTGATACACATGTCTGGCAGATTGCACAACGCGATTATCGTTTTGGCAAAGGCAAGCACAGCAGCTTGACAGCAGCGACATATGTTGCTATTGGGAATCTATTTCGCAAATTATGGGGGAAGGAAGCCGGTTGGGCACATTCTGTACTGTTCACGGCAGATCTAAAGGCATTCTCCGAACGCGTGGTTGCCAAGGCAGAGGTGAAAGAGGAGGAGATTACGATTAAAAAGGAAGATGAACAGACTGTGGTGGAAAGCAACGTGAAGAGAGAGGTCACAAAACGGAAACGCATAAAGAAGGAGCCATCCGAGGGCGGCCACGCAGTCATTGAAGTAAAGCAGGAAGCCACCCGAAGGAGTAAACGGCTACGCTCCTAAGCGGACCAATGCACGGGATACCTAGATGATCATTTCCGCGTTGTGAATTGTCAGCCCAATGTTAGGGTTGTACCTCTAGCTATGCCTATAGTAGAGTTGATCAACTGGAATATGGATAGGGGCAGCAGGTATTAGCGCCAACCTAATTCCGCAACATGTCATTCATGTGCGACTAGTCAAATCGTGTGCCGCGATTTACAAGCTTGTGTAACAATGCAGCTCTACAGGATTGGATTGCTGATATTGGCGACGGATAATTATAGTAAATATTTCAGCTCTTTTAAGGCATGCGTCCGCTCTTCTTAGATACACAAACGCCAATGTCTGTACACAGTTAGTGCCACTTCACTGGCCACAGCTTGAGAGTCATGTTGCTTCCAACTCCCCAGCAGTGCGGCTGAATTGGACATGCTCAAAACTGAGAGTGTCCAATAATATTGACGCGAGGAAGTCCAAAGTAGTATGGTTCACAGGATAGTGGTTCTGACCGTCCCAGCTTCGGATTTGCATCGCTCCTTAGCGAGGAGATGGTCTTTTTGGACCCCACGACTTGCCCCTGCAAGCCATCTTTCCAGCGCAACTGCCATGTCGCGTATCAAGAGGCAGCAACCCAGCCATGTGCCGTTCTGCAGGGAGTGTTTCAAGAGGCGGTTCAACAATATCCTGGAGTGGAATACTAGCCCCTTAGCCATGCTTCGCCACAACACATAAGCAAGAAGCAAACACTCTCCTACCAGACTATGAGCCAGCTGTAGTTATGGAAGCACTTTCGGTGGCAGCCAACAGTAAAAAAAAAAGACACCGTTCTATTGTATTTCTCACTAATGTTTTCTAGGTCTAGCTGTTGTCTCGACTGCTGTCCAATTGGCCGAGTCATGCGTTAAGCTGTACAAATTCTGGGAAGCAGTCGAGGACGCACCTCAAGAGATCACAGCTATCAAAGATGATCTTCAGTACCTCATCTCCGTCTTCAAGCGGATGGAATCTGTCAAGACACCACTTGGTGAATGCATAGCTGAGGGCATGGAGCATTGTTGGAGCAAACTTCTCGTGCGCTATCCTTGTGCCTCAGAGTCATCACCCACTGACCATCCAGGAACTCCACGCAATTGTCGAAAAGTTCGAAGACGGCTTTCAGTCTTCGTCGCGCAGGAGACAAAGGTGGACTGCTTTTAAAGCGGCTAGTCAAAGCAAGCACGTTCAAAAGTTTCGTGACTCACTAAGTGAGGCGAAGTCGACATTGACTCTTGCGCTGGTACATCAATGGTGTGTCCACCTCGTCTTCTTTCTAGCTGTTCGCAATAACAATGTTAACCTTGGCCAAGTGTGGTGCAATCCCAGTTCCAGTCCCATATCACATTCACAGGTACTGCTATATTCGAAAACTCACAGAACTGCCTGGTTGGCGCTGCGTCAAACCCACGCCTGCTGGCTGAGCGATTCGCAGATGGCAAGGCCGTTGCAGAACAAAAACAAATTGCGCCTCCAAAAAACACAGAACAAGGCATTTTTAGTCCTAACCTGATCCAAGGAAAGAGGACAGCGAAAGGTGTTTTGACGCACTTTGAAAAGTGGGCATCGGAGCGAGCCATGGGTAAGATGAATTTACAGGAGCTAATGCTCCATGCAATCAAACAAATTGGAGTGGCGAGATTCGAATCGAACTCGCTGGAAATCTTTGCCCAGGATGGTTATACCATGGACCGCAATGGGGGTCTTTCAGCAAAAACCTTTGTTTACTCGGAAAACTTAGAGTACCGGGTCAGCCACCATGCGACAAGTTATCGAACTGCTTTTGGCTGCCTATGGATTCGCAAAACCACCCTTCAGAGCGACAAAGAGACACAACTTGTCACTTCTTACATACTATATCCCAGTGCATGGATGCAATGGTTTGGTGTTCGCAATGGACTAGAGACAGTCATAGCTTGTGCTGGCCGTAACTCACTCTTGAACTGTAGACTGTCAGTAACCCGTGCCGTTGCGGAAGATTCGCTTATCTTTGAGCTTTGCCGGGCCGGCCAGACTCGAGCTGTCGAAATTCTTCTCAGCAAGGGACTTGGGAGCGTGGCCGACACAAGTCCCCGAGGCTGGAAGCCTTTACATGTAAGCAAACTTCATCCCTGGAACTTATCTGAGCACGAACCTGACCCACGTACTAATCGGAGACTTAGTTTGCGGCGGCTGGCGGTCATGTCGACTTGTGCGCTATGTTAATCGAAGCCGGTGCTGATAAATCAGCATTGGTATACGAGGGACCAAGTTCGGCTATACTGTGAGATATATTGATAACATCCCATGACAGCTGATACTGATTGCTACAGCTCTCCAATTACCCTGTTCGTCGCGTCAGCTCATACTGTGCATGCAGAAGTCAAAATTTCGATGCTGAGACTGTTCTCTGATTGCATCGAGCTGACAGATACCAAGGGCGATGGCTGGATAGTGCATGAGTGGCTGAAGAAGACATACGCGCTGGAAAACGTGCCTATCTCGCAGAATAGTATCACATGGCTACTTCGTTGCTCCAAGACTGAAGTGTACATCGAAATCACCTCGGCGGCGATATGGTATGGTTTGCAGCACGCTGTAAGAACAGTGCTCTGCCACACGCGCAATGGCCGCTTTCTGCATCAGATTTTGGGACTCGCCGACGGCGAATTCAGATCAATCAGCAGAAAAAGGACAGATGCTATAGGGACTCTGTTAGCTCTCAGAGTCTGTGGCAAAGTACTATTTCCACTGGTAATCAACGCCGGATCATTTACGCAGATGACTGGATTCGATTGGGCTTACGACGACATGAGTGACAGAGAGTATCAAAAGGCCGTTCCGACTTTGTACACCGCTTGGTGTAACATGGTTCTCGACTACACTGAGAATCTGGAATCCTTCCTTCGACTAGAACTCGAACACTACCAGCAAGAATTGAGTCTCACAAGAGCCGATTTCCTTAATGGTGTTTCGCACCAGATGACGACGGGCGGAAGCGACGGCAAAGGAACCAATTGCCGGGCTTGCACTTTTTGCGGAGAAGACTCCCATCCCCTTCCGAGCGCTCTTGTATCGCCTGTACGCATAGCTGTCACTGAGTGCACAGAAACCAACCACAGGTTCGGTTGCGTGTGTCAAAAGGCTCACATGCTACATCCAACATCCGGACTGACGGAGCTACCTGAATATACCGGCACATATTCGCTTGGAAGCACTTACGACATTGTAGACTCTCTGGTCGAAGAGGAGTTCTACGACGCCGAACCGTACCTATTCCCCGAACCTATCCTTGAAGACCAAGACGGCGCTACCACCATGTTGGCCGAGGTAGCAATACTGTTATACCGCTCTCATGGGAGGGCCTGGTTAGGTGACTATGGCCTCGACGAGCTCCTCTGCGCATCTTGCCTCCTTGTACGCGAGGGATACATCGACAAGGATGGATTCATCGCTGATTTCCCTCCCAAGCCGCGTCATTTCGACGGACTAAGATTCAAGTCGTGATCTCGATTCACAGACCCCATGCACTGCATGAGTTTTGTCGAAGATATGCACTGCTGCGACACAACATAAAAACAACATCTAGCGAGCCGTACGCACTAGCATGCGAGACTCGCTAGCGTCGTGAATACTATCTTTTGCTGTTATGTAAGACGGACAAGATACACACATCACACGATGGTCGAGACGGTCTATTTTACTACTATTATATGATCAAGGGTCGTCGGAACCAAGTCCGACCCTGGCACTCCTCAAAGAGCTGCGAGGGGTGGAGTTGACACGCGCAATGGCCCAGCCGCACGGAGCCACGTGAAGGTGATCATCTCTACAATTACTGACTTGGGTGGAAAGGTCCACTGCACTAGATGCGACGTTTGTTTAATAACCTTCTTTTACTACCCAGTCATTGCCATATCCCGGCATCTCCGTGAAGGTTTGGGGTTAGTGCATGAGCACCGGTGTATTTTACTTCGGCCCTACTTATGTCGGTGAACCCCCGCCTCCAACTTAGCTACGACGTTGGAGCACGATGCGAGAACGACCGTATTGCGTATTATTAAGTGGAGAACGAATGGGTACAAGGTACATGTCAGCATGGTGCTCGCGTAACCTGAGACAAGACAGCAGTTCACTAAGGCGTTTGTAGATCTTGGGGGTCTTGGTATGTAATAAGGACAATAGCAAGCAAATCTATCCGAAGAAACCCGACAAGCAAACCCCAGCAAAAACAATTCTGTTAGAGAAGTGGGCCGGGAGTTGGACCCTGGAAGTGGTTCTGTCAAAAAATTAAGGACCGGCAAGCAATTCCAACCAAAGAAAACGATTCTTGCAGAAAAGAATAATCTTGTGTATAGCTAGTTGTTTCAAACTGTATAATTCATATTGCGATAGGTACAAGCAAAAGATGTAATAGGAACAAATCACTCGACATGATCAATCGTAATTGTAGACAAACACTCATTCAAACTCCCAAGATCTTCTTGAGAACAACGTGCAACTTCTCCGTCGTCTTCTTGTCGTCCTCGAGCGGGGCCTGAGCACGCCATGCAACGGTGCGGTCGGGACGGACCAAGACGGCGCCTTTCTCACCCACACCCCTCACTTCATACCAGCGGAAGAAAGTGTCACCATAGTCTTGGCCAAAGCCAATGCTCGCAACTGCAATCTCGACCCCAGTTGCCTTTGTGACTTCCTCGGCGGCTTTGGACCAGACCTCCTTTCCGCCGATACCGGTCAGGATGGTGAAGCGGTTGTGGCCGACGACGTCCCTGGTAGAGACCAGAGGGACTCGTGGACCAGGCTCATCCTGACGTGGTGCCAGCCATGCATGGGGTACACGCCAGCCGGGATATGTACTGGTGTAGAGCTTGGTAGAGCGGTCGGATACATTGGTCGGCCAGTCTGGCTCCTGGGTTTCGTCTTCGGTGTATACGGCAGAAGACTTGTACCACTGGTTCATCATGGCGCCAATGCAGTGACGCTCATCACCCAGGTCACGGATAGCCTTGCGGAACCTCTCGCGGGCGGCCTCGCCCTCAGGTGAGTCCTGCTTGAGTAGCTCGTCCATCTGAGCGCGGCGGTCGATACCAGGCTCATTGAGGTATCCAAACTGTCCGTAGAATCCAAAGTTGAGACGTCCGTTCTCATTGGTGCGCTGGACTACGTACTCGCCAGCTGGCTGGCGCTCGTCATTATACGACTTGAGTAGAGACTTGTTCGCTTTGCCTTGCAACACGTATGCCATCTTCCAGGCCATGTTGTAAGAATCCTCCATGCAGGTGCTAATGCCGAGTCCGCCAAAAGGAGGATGGCGGTGGACGGAGTTACCAAGTGCGTGTACATTTCCCGAGGGGGACGAATAATGCTTGGCATAAACTTCGTCGAAGCTCCAAGTGCTGATTTCCTTGACCTTGTACTCAATACTGTCATCCCCGACAAGCTCCTTCATACGCGCCAGGATTTGCTCTTCGGTGGCTTCGAGCTTTTTGTAAGTAGGGTGTGGGAAGAGAGAAATCACCCAATCGTTCCAAGGCTTGATGAAGTGCGCGATACCGAGAACGCCATAGTCAGGCTGTGGCTTATCAGGGCGATCGAGGTAGTGCAATAGGCCGCGGTTATGCTCGGTGAGGTGCTTTAGGTCGGCCTCGACCCAGACACTAATGACAAAGCCATTGCCTGGGCCTTGGACCATGGGAAGGTCGAGTTGGCTTGCTACGATGCTGTCGGGTCCATCGGCACCACAGAGCTGCTTCGATCGAACAGTGGTGATCTCGCCAGTCTCTGTATTCTCAAGAGTGCTAATAACGATGTCTTTCTCTGCGTCCTCGGTGAAGCTGACCAATCGCGTATTCCAACGAGTGGGAAAGCCGTGCTTCTCAGAATGTTCGAGCAACAAAGGCTCGAGATCGGATTGACAAAGGCAAAGCGTCTTGGAAGGACTCGCGTCGAAATAGTCACCCTACATGCATTTGCAAAATCAGAATCCAATGATGTCAATACTGGGATGACTTGGGAGGCCTTACGTGTCTGTGAGGGTCGTTGCCAAATACATGCGCCCTATAGATCTCCTCACCAACCAGCGTCTTGCAGAAGCGAGTGTACGTGGAATACTCGGACACCGGCCACGACACCTCACGAGCCTTTTCCTCGATCCCAATTTCTCTGAGACATTCTGTGGAGTCATTTGTTAACTTTATAACGCCTCTTGCGAAGTTGGGACAAGGGTGTGCGAATCTCACATACCTAAACCGGCCATGTTAACATAATTAGCACGTGGGCGAGGCGAAGGGCCGGGCTTGGCGTCGATCTGCAACCCTGTGATACCTGCATGATGGTAAATGCAGTCAGCATCTGTTGCGCAATATTGCATCCCACGTATGCGTAAGATGGAAGGCCTTACCGTGAGTCCCGAGGAAGGAACCCAAAGAGGCACCTGTTGGCCCTGCGCCAACGATGAGCACGTCGACATCGAGCGTCTGAGTCGATGTATTTCCGAAGTCACCCATTATGGTTACTTTGGTAAAAAAACAGTGCGGGGTTGGCCTAGAGGCTTTGGTCTAAGAGAGAGTGGGTGTGCGTATGTATGCAGTGCCAAAGATGGGCTGAGCTGGCTGACGAGTTCTGACTCGATACGCGCGTCGCTGGCAATCTTTTATCCCACGTCCATTACTACGAAGGAACAATGGTGTCTTGAAAAGGCCATTGAACTGATCCGAGAATCTAAATGCACCTCGGGAAGGAGCAGAATTTGTCCCGAATATTCGTTGTCAAAATACTCCGGATGGGGACGGATGAGGGTGAAGCGAGAAGATGCAGCCAGCCAGTATGAGCCGACGAGGGCCTGGTCCGAATTGGCATGTCGAGCGTCATTTGTCTTGCCTGGAGATCGGCCCCCAAAATAGCGGCTGAAGGATTGTCGGAACAAAGAGTTTTGCGTAGGTCGAGGGTGTCTCGGTACATGCTCCGGGGGAAATCCAAAAGCTTTTGCATTAGAGGGTGATCGCCAGAGCTTGATAGAGTAAACCTCGTTTAGGCATCTCCGCAACCTACTATATCGAGGCGTAGTCGGATTGCGTATCGTGAGGCTGAGGCCGCCGTCGACTGTTAACTCGTCGATCACGTGGCATGGTTCTGTGGATGTGACATAAGAGCGTCATCAGCCTCACCCGCTAGGTCAGAATCGTCCACAAACAGAACCCTTGTTTATAAAAAGCGGGACTAAAATGGAGAAGAAAACTGGTGCCGCTATCCCAGCGGGCCGAAACGGGTGGGCACTAAACTTGTGGCACGTGCCAAGTCGGGGCAACCTTGCCCATTACCTGATCGTTGTCCGCGTTTCGCTGGCACATATCTCCGCAGGTGGCAATAACCATATACCCTTGCCCGTCAAATCAGGGTACCGTGGACGAGGCTGATACAGGGGTTTTATCAACTACGTGCGCTCCGTAGGATTTGGAGAAGGATGTGATACACATGCTTTTCCTTTGTTGCATAGTGTCTTAATCAAGTATTCTGCTCTGTCCTTGCGCAACGCTGCAATTCTGGCTTTCCTTTCTTTCGCAATGGATTTCAACCAACTGGATGCAATCTCTTCGGACCTTGCTCTTACTGCGAAAAGGCTCAAGACGCTATGCGAGAGCAGCAGCCAAGCAACCACGGCCGCCAGCAATGAGCTCACAAGCGATGTCCTTGTGCCTTCGGCCATGGCACACAACCTAGAGCACGAAATCGCCTTGGCACAAAGCAATCTCAACAGCATTTCCGCACGCTTGGAAACGCTTCTGGCTGGACCTGCTAGTTTTATACGTTCAATGGCGACTCAGGTAGGTGAATGTGCTTTCCCGTGCGAGGGTTCTTTTCCAGTCTTGAAACGTGACTTGGCTAAGTCTAGTTCAAAATAGAATCAACTCCTGGCGTGCCTGAAATGGATGGGAGAATACCAGATCATCGCCTACATACCGTTGGACGATATTATCTCGCTCGAAGAATTGGCTAATCTGGCGGATGTATCAGAACACACACTCAGCCGGGTCGTAAGAATGACTGCAACTGCGGGCTTCCTGTACGAACCCCAACCGGGGCACGTTGCACACACCTCTTTGTCTCTGTCTTTTACGACTGAGTTGACATATTTCGATGCTGCCATGTTTTTGGCAAACAAAGTCGCCCCAGCGTCCTTCGACCTGGCCTTTTTCGCAAACGAGCACGACGGCACAGCGATGCATCTGCAATCACCACGCCCTTTGAATTTCCTTTCCCAAGAACCCCAGACCAACCGACAATGGCAGGCCTTCCGTCAGAGTATGGGTAGTATGAGAAATTCGCTGGCATATCTGCCAAATCTGCTCAATTGGTGTAGTCTGGGTGATGCATCCGTTATAGATGTAAGTGATCCGAGGAACGGTCCCGAGCGATCCAGTTTCCAGTGTTTTGCTGACAAAATGGCCATTACCATAGATCTGTGACAGTGATACTACGCTGGCACAGGATCTTGCACAGGCTGCTCCCGCACTCCGAGTCACTGTACAAACCTACGACTTCACACCCACGGAAACGGCCCTGTCCACTTTGGGAAATGGCGACAAAGATATGGTCACGAGTGAACGTGTCATCATACAACGGAGGAAACCCACAGTGTCCCAACCGATAAAGGACGCAGCAGTGTACCTTCTGCACCCTTCCTTTGGTGCAGCGAGCACGCGCGGGTACACTCCTAGCGAGTTGATCACTATGGAACTCAAGGCACATTTCGGTATCCTGCGAGCCAACCCAGCTGCATTGTTGATTCTGGCTCCGGCAATGTTGCCCGAACCAGGATCAGTTGCAGTCAATCTTGAAACACAAGCAAGGCTACTGGATTTTGCAGACACGCATCTTACTGGCCAGGGTGCTATGGAGGTATCTGAGCTATACAGATTGACTGACGGCGTGTGTGATGCACGTGGAAAACTAGTTGTCAAGAGTCGTGTTCGGTCCGCTGACGGCGCTACTATTGCCTTAGTTGTCAAATATCAATCTTGTGAGAGCGTAGAGCTCATCTGATAAACTCACCGAGTCATTTTTTTCTCCTAGAGATTTCCTAGAATTTCACACTGCATACTGTAGCATTAGATTCCATACCACATTATTGCACCAATCAAGCGTATCAGCTGCATCCATGTGCCATAGCAAATGTTGATATCAAGGCATGGGGGCGGGGCTCGCATACATGATGGTCATGTCCCCATGTATACTTTAAAGCGGTAACTTATGCGTAGCTTCTGTACGCAGTCGCTGCAGGCATCTTAGCGGGCTTCCCAACTGGCGTACCAGACCGGGTAGGCCCTGGTAGCATGTGCAACGGCGTGAAGTTAGTGTACCCCACGCATTCCAGACGAGCTTCACCAGGGGTCCGATACTCGCATTGCATTCCTTTAAACTGGTAGTGACCTCCGATGGAGCAAGATGCCACCGAAGCCCTAAGAAAACCCAAGATTTCGAAGACTGTGAATGTTTTGCTTATTACGGGGATCAGCGCCATTCAACGACCAGGCTGACGGGTTTCCCCACATTCCCGATTCCGAAACAGCACCAACAAGAGAAAGCAAGCCGCAGCTCGGCATTGTTCCACGGCATAAAAGGCTTGAGGGATCACTGCGGCCGAATTTTGCTTAGCCTGCGAATACAACCCGAATCGCGCAACAGGCTACCAAAAGATACGGACCGATTGGTGCAACTTTGAACCGTTTCGTATCAGAGCCGCCAACCCCCCCGCACCCCCGTAGATTTATTACATCAATGGCGCGTAACGTGGGTGGAGTACTACTACGGAACCTTTGTACTCCGGATGCTTGCGCGAGACTAGGGTAGCGCTTGATCGACGCTACGGGTGGTATTACGGTCCAATGTGCTGGTTCATGGTAGCACGAAGATGTCGGTACTCAAGTGCAGAAGGCTCTTGTCCCGAGGGATGCCTTCCGAAGGTCAGGAGGAAGTCAAGAGGAAGAACTGATATAAACCGGTTTGTTGGCCAGTAGTCCACAATTGTCCTGACATAGCGACTCTTTCCCTATCGCCTAAGCTTTCTACATTGAGACAATGGCAATCGACGACACACAGCAACACAGCAAAGGCCTACCGCCAAGCAAGTATCTGTGTCTTACCATTCTTGGCTACCGCAAACCCGGTTTAAGCGAGGAGGACTACCGTCGCCACATGACGGAGGTATCCGCTCCGCTCACCAAGGATCTCATGGCAAAGCACGGAATCAAGCGTTGGACGGTCATCCATAACCCCAAGCAGACACGAGAGCTCATGAGCCAGCTGTATGATCAACAGATGGCCAACGTGGCTGATTACGATTGCTTCAGCCAGGTTGTGTTCGAAAGCCTCGACGACTACAAGAGGCTTCGGGAGGACCCGTGGTACAAGAGCCGTCTGTTCGGGGATCATGAGAAGTTTGCTGACACGCAGCGAAGCCAGTAAGTTTGTTGGCGGCCGTATGGCGAATGCGAAACGCGAGTCATGACTGATGACGCGCAGGATGACTATTGGATGGATTGAGGAGTGGGTGCACAATGGTCAGATTCGGGAGAGTATGGACGCGCCGTGGCCGTCGTTGCAGGGCTAATGCTGGGGCGAGCGTCCAATGAGGGGGCTGTATTCTAGAATAAATTTGTGGCCAGTAATCAATTGCTGTCTCGCTTTGGTTAGGTTATCGAATGCTGATGATGAGTGGCATGACTTGGTGCTGGGCGGAGATGCCCTTGGCCAGCTTGGGAAGTGACGCGGGATGGTGGCCGGACTGGGCGGCCTGCGTCGCAATAGGTGACTGCCTGTGTCTAGACCAGGACATGTGTGTACTAGACGCGTAAGATTGTGGAGGATTTACCAGTTAACAATTTCCTCAGCTGGGAGGGAGGCTACTAGTGGTGAGCCAGAATGATGGACGGCCCGCAAGGATCCGCTCTGGTAAAAGCGAGGCTGGACGTTGGAAGTAGGGACAGTGACGCTAAGCCGGTTAGGGCATGAGGCTAGGCCCGACACAGCGGCCGGCGAAGGAATACCCCGCGATGTTACCGAGTCGATGGAGTCGTGGCCCGGGCGGAGGGCTGGGCAGACGTAGAGCTGGGGCTTAAGCCTGGGATCGCCCGAAACAAAACGAGCAGCGTTGACGGTTTGACCGAGTCGAAGCAGGCCTGGGAACGTGTGCGGTGGGTCTGCGGCGGTGTTGGCGGTGGTACTTGTTGGCGTTCGCTACACGTGCAGGCGTTGCAAGTGCTAGGACGGCCTTCGGCAGCATACGAGCCTGGATCGCCGGGGAACGTGTCAGGTCACAGAATGCAGCAGGCCAATGATGGCTGCGGCCCACATTGCCCTTCCAGGGACCAACAAGTGGGCCTTATCAGGGACGTGGACAGAGGGGAGGGTGCCCTGTCTCAGTGCCCGGTCCGCAGGCACCAGCGTCAAGGGACCCGGCAGCAGCTGAGGCGGAAGGGCGTTTAGCCCTGCGAGGCTGTCGATTTGCTGCACGATCCCAGGAACCATATAGCAGCGAGATCGATAATTTGGGCGTAATCGGGCGGCGAGTGACACAAGGCCGTCAACAGCGTCGAGGGCGAACCCTGATAGGCGATGTGGTCCCCGGGCGCGCGTGATTTTGGCCGTGACCGTGGAGGAGCCTGAGACGGGCATCATGGATACTAAAGAGTGCAGACCGTCCGAGGAATGAGGGTAGGTAGTAACTCAGGAACCGTAACACAACAAGAGGAGCGCAAGCAGCGACGTTGACGTTGGCCATGAGCACTCACGCCAAGACGAACGACTCTGCCGCCGCCACCAATTGCCGCCGCTCCGTAGCGGCGGCTCGGACTGCTAGCGGCGGCCCCAAGGTGCGCGACTGCTGCCAGGCCTGTGCCAAATCCAAAGTCCGCTGTACAAAGGAACGCCCAACATGCTCGCGCTGCGAGAGCAAAGGCATCGACTGTCGCTATCTTCACTGCCGTCGCCCTGGCCGCGTACCTGGCAGTGGCGCTCGACGCGCAAACGCACAGCCAGCCGACCGTCCCAAGAGCCAGGTCGTGGGGGCTGATGCAGGCAAACCCCTCCACCAGCCCTCGTCTCCATCGCCGTCGCCACGCGACAGCAGCAGCAGCACCACAGCAGACCATGGCCTTGCATCGCTGCTCCTGTCGCCCGTATCCACGACCCAGCCGCCCGACCAGACCCCAGTCTGTAACACCCACCACCACCGCGTCGACTCGTTCCAGACGCATTCCAACGCCTCCGACGTCCTCGCCTCCGACCTCTTTCCCGCACTCGGCTTCGACGCCTCCCACTCCTCCTATGGCGTCTGGGACGATTGCCTCGACTCGCTGGCCGTTCTCGACCAGCCCTCGTATCCCCATCTCATGGACTGGGATCCCTCTGCCACAGCCATGTCAGGAAACATGTCCCTCGACTCGGGCCTGGGTCTGGATATGTTCGACAGTGCCAGCGCCAGCGGCCCTCAGTCGCCCACCAGCCGTCTGCTCCCGCCGGATGTCTTGATGCAGTCCGCCAGCACCTTTTCCACGGAGCCGAGCTCGCGCGCATCGTCTTCAGAGTCACTGTCGTCATCTGCATCTGCATCATCGTCTGCATCTACGGTGCCCACATCACTTTCATCGGCATCTTCATCGGCATCGAGGCCTCCCAGCTTGCCCGGGGACGTTATGGCGCTAACAGCCCTACCCGGCAACCAGCCATGCGGCCAGGCCATGCATACAGAAGGCGTCAACTCGACCGTTTCAAAAGCGGGCAATGGCGCCAACTGCAATTGTCTGGACAAGGCCCTCGATCTGTTCAAAGGCGTGACCAAAGACCCCTGCGCGGACGCGTCTTCCGCTTCTGGCAGCCCCCTGACTCAAGTTATCCTGAGCAAGAACAAGGAGACGATTCAGGCTATGCTGGCTCTCGTCAACTGCAACAACTGCAGCAACGATAGGCTGCTTATTGCCGTCGCCCTGCTCATCACCATGAAGATGCTGTCCTGGTATGCTTCTGCTGCCGCTTTGACCAGCGGTTCTGGCGCCGGTCCCAGCATCGATGATGTCCCCAAGACTAGCAATAGTGGACACGGGAGCCCCACGCCAGGCACATCAGCGGCACCGGCCCGTGACCAGCATTGCCATCGACAGGCCAAACAACAGGTTTTGCGTGAACTGCATTCTGTGCAACGACTCATAACTTCACTTTCAGCCAGACTGAAGGGTCTCGAGTCGGACAATGCCGGCGCTGGCGCAAACGCTAGATTTTCACAACCATACTCTGCCTCCAGAGAGCCAGAACGCAGCTTCGATGGCCGCAAGCGCATGTGGCACGCCATGTCATTGCCGCCGGCGGTCGTCGACACAGCGCTAATGCCCATCTCTACTCAGGCGCTGGAGGCGGTTGAGGTGGATGCCCGGAGCAGTCTTGGCTTCCTATCAGCAGTAGTGAGAAATGCTCTTAAAGAAAGTTGAGCATGTGCGATTGCCCGATTTGATTGACCAAGGACTAATGGGGAGTTTTTTCTCGTTCCTTTTCATACGACTGTGGTTCTTCTCAGACTATACCCCGTTTTCAACCACTGGCGGAATATGACAGGCGTTCTTTATCCATGTGTAGATACTGGTCACTGGTTGTGTATATGCTCGTTTGCAAATCAATGGTGCGATGCGGCAGGAGGTGTTACAAAAACAGGCCTTTGACGGCACGGTCGTGTTCTTAGTAGCAAATTTATATTCCTCTCTCTCCCTCTCTCTCT